>LQNS02000231.1:2550639-2568323 GCA_001587735.2 Parhyale hawaiensis
ACTTCCGTCTCCCGCTTTTGCTGCAGCTGCTTCCATCAAATCAACGCGCAGCGTCCATCAGTTGGACTGAGCGCGTTACGATGAGGGACAGTGAACAGGCCTTAAAGTATCTTTGCAGCGAAAGCGCGATGTTTAGAGAAGTCACGTAAGCTGACAGAAAAGGTGCTTTCGGCGGCATGAATCAATTATTGGAAAAATTGGCTGAGGGTTGCATTTTGTGGGAAAGCTATCGCTCATTAAGTGTAAAGCAGCCAATGGTCCCGCAATAGAATTGAAATCATCAAAATACGCTGCTGAAAAATTGAAATGTTGAAAATATGAACGTCTAAATAATGTTACTTTTAGAGTTTAGACGGTGAGAAACAGGGGTTAGTGAAGGCGTGTAAATAGAGAAGAAAAGCAATGAGAAAAGTACATCCAAAGAGTGAGATTGCTGTATTTGTTTTATGCTGGCTGTTTTTGTGCCTCTATGATGATAAACGAGGGCGAAAATTTTGCTGGTAAAACATGTGCGAGACCCACCGGTGAGATAGTGTCTAGATACCTAGGTTGTGTAGGGTGACTAAGGATGGATGGGCTGCGACTTGGCATACACGGGCTACGTTAAGCCCACCGCGTATGGGTCGGAACACAGAAGTACTTCACGTTCTTGGAACAGATGTTCCTGTGCGCGTGATAACGGTTGAATCTAGTAAGACACATCGATCCGAATTGAAACTCCAAAATATATAAAAAAAGAGTTTAAACTGAGCAAGTGACCCTCGCTGTAGCGGAATAGCTGCCGTGGCTCTGAGTTTAAGCAGTTCTTAAATACAATAATATTAGACACGTCGAAGCTGCATACACAGCAGCGTAATAGGAATGAAAGGGATAAACTTTCCCATGTTTTGACTCTCGTGTGTAGCAGACTTGAGGTTAGATGCAGTTCGTAAGGATTAAGGGGCAGGTGCTATTTATGGGGTAGGTGAAGTTAGATTGAGGGGCTACATTAGGGCGAATTAAAGTGAGTTATAATAGCGTAGGTTAGAATTGCTTCATTTTAAAAAAATGAGCACATTAACGAACCGTGAAATTTACACGGGTCCCACTAGCTGCTTTTCTTCTGTGGAATTTCCACAGGTTTCAGCTAGTTCAACATTAATATGAAAAAGCTCTGTGTCCTCTGTATCCTGGATACGGCTCGCTCAGTATTTTTTTTTTATTTCCGAAGAATAGTGTTATTTCAATTCATCCAACTCCACGAATCCAGCAGAAGACGATAGAATACTTAAGGCAGGTTTTTAGTGACCCAGCGGGTCACGGACAGTCTGGTATGTTTATGTATTTGTATCTTACGTGTCACGCTTTTAAGAGAATAGATACGCGAAAAATAGGCCAGGTTGAAGATATTGGCCATCTTTTTCCGAAAATTAGACCAGGTTGCAGAAGATGGCTGAAGTGGGAATATTACATCGATTTCCTGAAATTGAATGCACTTCTTGCTCTTCGAACGTTGAAATCCAAACACTAAAGATATACTGTATACTGTACAGCTTCTCTTAGCGCTCTAACTGCGTCAGATTTTTGCATTGTCCTTACATCGAGAGAATAGTCTCTATTTGCTTTCTTTTCATGATGTACACATAGAGTAGATGATTAACGAAGCACAGGAGATTCGTTTTTTTTTCAGTATACGAAACAATTGTTTTTCAAGCATGCTTTCTTTCTTCGACGAAGCAGTTTTCGTCTGAGCGCAAAAATTTCGATGTACAAAGGTTATATCATTACGTATACAAGATACATGATTGAATTAAGTTCAATGATGCTCGAGGGTTTGCCCATAAAAACCCCATTTTCACCGCATCCCATTTAAGGATATGAAGGAATGTGCTGCTCAGTCGAATGAAACCGAGGGCAGTCATCACTTACAGCAGTTAGCCTTTGTAGCGTATCCATTGTATGCATATACTAGCGTGTCCAGTTCGCGCTGTCAAAACTGACTGCCAGGAATTTCAATTACCCTTTTTCAATGATTGCACTTTCGTTACTACATGCTTCTGAAAGATACGCTGCAACGGCCAACTCAAATTGTCATAAGAGATGAGTGCTCTCTGTTTCGATTTGTCTGAGCTGCACACTCCTTCCTTACCTTAGATAACACGCGAAAAAAACAAAATAGTTTATATTTACAAGCAGTGAAGCAACGCTGAGTTTAGTTAAATTCTTCACTGCGTATGCTGCACAGTGCTAAATTGCTTCTCCTGTGCTTCGTTGATCATCTAATGAATTTGTTCTTCATAAACTAGAGCAAATATACTGTAGTTTCAATATATGGAGAAAATGATGAAAAGCGACTCCATGGCAGCGCTAAGAGAAGCTGTAAATATATATATATATGTATATATTGTTTGGATTTCGACATTGGCCGAGTAACAAGTGCATTCGTTTTAAAGGATACGAATTCTACCTGTGGCAAACTTGTGCAGACAATGTGGTCGAAATTTAGATTATCGATCTCCATCAAAGCGCAACATAATTACCAAATCTGTAACCTTGCCTGTTTTTGCTTCTCTGTTTCGTAAACAGCGTGACACGAAAGCAGAAATATATCAATTTATATGCAGTTGAAACTTCACGAATAGCAGAGTCAAGAAACATTTTCAATGGGTATTACCTCCAAATTTCGATCCTGCAGATGCATGCATGTAGTTCAACTGCTGGTATCCGGTCTTCAGGATACAGCAAGAATTGAGTATTTCCAGTGATTTATTTTTATGTTTTGATTGAATATTTTCATAGTGCTGTATTTGACTTTTATGCAATTGAAAGCTAATATTTACAGGCGGGAAATTCTGCTCTCGAAAACTCTTGATGACATAACTTTTGTTGATTTAGTGGACGATCAAGCCTGCAGGCATGAGGCATATTCTGAGCGGAGCCCGTACCGCAAGCAAGAACAATGAAAAGATTTCTGACTATTTTTCAACGTCATTTTTGACGGCTATGTACGATAGTTACGCAATAAAGGACACCGTTCGCCGGCATATAGTATCAAATTTTCTAGATTTTTACTCCCACAGCAAGAAACACATTCATCCAATGTTCGTAATCCAACAAGAGCAAAAAATTGAACTCTGTTTTGTTGCTGAGAGACCAGCGCTCCTCAAGTTAGGAAGTCAAGCGAAGGCGATGACAAGGCAACAAAAACAGGCAGTGGCTTTCCCTTTCTGAGGCTGAGGCTTTTAGAGACAACCTGACATGTCTCCAGTCAACAGCGCGAGCCGCAACAGTCAAAGGTGTAGTTGCTGAGGAGGACCGCAGTCAGGAGAAACTTTACGCATGGGAGTCGATCGCCAGCGGACGTATGGACTTGGACCAAGGCACAGAAATCAAGTATTACTGAGGTAGAATAGCTATAGCGAATAGTTTAAGCCTCCGTTTCCACTTCCATGGCTATCTTGTAGAGGAAGGAACCCGTGCACAAGGGTGTTCCCACACAGGATCAACACGCATGGGAACGGCGAGTCAGGAAAGAAGAGGATTAAACCATCACCTATACGAGTATAAAATGGAAGGAAGCAGTGGGCCCAAAAGACGTCCTAGCTCAGACTGATGTAACCTACACTGTCCCTCGGGGGCCGTTACTCCTCATAACATAGGACGGGCGAATCTGTAATTAATAGGTACTTTAAACAAAGTGCACAGCCCGTCAGCGGAGGTCAAAGCCGATATATTTAGTCCTATAGGGTGTCGCGAGGACCTAAAGAACGATACTTCCTACCATCCCTACCAGCAATGCCCTTGTGTCTTCGTGTAATTGCTGCACGGCACAAGGCACTGAAGGGAGGAGTTTAAGCGACTTTACGGAGGAATATGGCGCCTACAAAGATACATTTGCTTATGCATTGAACACATAATTACCTCCGCCAAGGAGGTTATGTTTTTCCCGAGTCTGCCTGTCTCTTTGTCTGTCTCCATGATAACTCAAAAAGTTATGGACGGATTTTTACGAAATTCACAGGGATTGTTAGGCATGCTAAGTCTACAGATAATTAAATTTTGACGAAGATCTGTTCAACGATTTGTTAGTTTGTTTGTTTCTCTGCCTCTTTTTTTCTCAGTACCATTATTCAAAAAGTTATGGAGGAATTTTTATGAAATTTACCTAAGTTGTTTGGTATGTTTTAATGAGTAAATGACCAAATTTCTTATGATCTGTTTGTTTGTCCATGTATCTGATTATATGTTTGTTCGCAAAATAACTGAAAAAGTAATGAACGGATTTTTACGAAGTTTATGTGAGTTGTTATGACCGAGAGTAAATGATCGAATTTTGGTGATGATCAGGTGGTTTGTTTGTGTGTTTGACGTATATTTATCAGAATGTTAGTCAGCAACATAACTCGAAAAGTTATGAACGGATTTTCAAGAAAATTACAGAAGCTGTTATCCCTATCAAAAAACAGAAATGACCGTATAATTTGGTGCTAATGAAAGGGAGATCATAGTTTCAGAGCCAATTTAAATTTTTCGTTAACGTTGATTTACTTAGGGAGGTGTGCGCCCTCAAGTGCTCTAGTTATGCTTGGAAGAGTGGGTAATAATTGGAGCGAAATTCATGCGGGCGCCTATGGCGGTGGCGGCGCCTTGGCGCGTAACATTAGACATTTCCCTCTAAAACTGACCATCGAACACACGCACCGAGCTCTGAAAAACGCGCCATTTGGTCAAACAACAAAAAATATAAAGTTCTGGACGACCTCCGACAAGAAAGTGAGACAGGGAATTTGCAGGCGGGTTATGATCGACACGGAAAGTGTGTCATTTGTGGTGGCGAGCTGACCCTGAAGTTGTGGTGAAAGAGTCCGGTGATCTGTTTACATCAGCGAGCCGTACTGCCGTGGGCCAAAATGATGGTGCCGAACAGCGACGCAGTCAGAAACCAAGAGCAGTAAAATAGACTTTGTTCTAAGATCCCGCTGACATAACACTACACACGCAAGGTGTCCAGCAGGCTTCTCTTACTTCTCCGGTGTAGATCGAATAAAGACATAAAAATCATAAACGTGCTTTTTAGCACGAGCTCGGCGATGCCTTATGTTTTATTGTTGTTAGCCATAACAACTAGTTTTCGAGGAAACTGTTTCGTCATCACTATTGCAGGACTATAAAATTTTAAAGTAAGAGAGGAATACTTCATGGGAAAGTAGTTCCGAGCTAGTCTTCTTATATTACATGGCTTCAATTTGTCGCAGTGTATTGCAGTGCGCTACTGGTCGGGTGGTTTCTCAGTGTGGCAACATAGATTTTTTCACCTCAGTGAATATCTCGCACGATCGGTGTTGCAAGGGCGTTTGGTCTCAGCGGACCGGCGCTGATAGAAACTTGACAAAAAGAGTCCTCGTGCTTGTTTCTTTTCACGAATGTTTGATATCAACGTAGAGTATTCGCTGATTCTTCCAGCCTATCGCGCTATCTGTAAAGTTAAGAAATAAGTGTGTTCAGGGGAACAGCCAGTGGATTTTGGACTATGTATGTCCGGCGAAAGACAGGTGAGAACTGCAGCCACTGTGTATAATGATAGATCGTGGTACGTAAGTGTTTTGAGCCTTGACATGGACCCTCAGGCGCTCTTCAGTCATCCCTGTAATACACAACTTCAGTCACAAGTGATAATTTGCTGTGTGTTGCCGTATTTGTTGGTATTAAACATTATCAGTTGGGTGTAAATTAGGTCGTGTGCAGTTTCGTACCTTCCAAGGGGAGCTATGAAGTACAGAAGCATAAAAACGTGTGTTATGTATCACACTGTCGCAAGTGTCACCTGGTTCTTTTCTTAGATGATAAAATTACTTTCAGGCCCAGCATTAGTTGGTCACTAATGCTGTTACTTAATTATAATCTAATTGCACCCTGTTGTGTCATAAGTTCGTAAATGCCTGCAGTCACAGTAGCATAGGATGTGTTTGATAACGCAATACTGTAACTCTCTGCTGTGTTATTTTTCTGTATTCTTTCTCACTCGAGCTCATTGCGCCCATCTGCCATTCTACCTGTTGTTCTAAACTAATTTTTATGCGTTTCCGATAATTTTTTTTAGTTAAACTCCCATTTCTTGGAACTGTTTGATTGCTAATCATTTAAAACTCGGGAATTTGATTGCATGAGGGATGTTCTACTGCCGCGGACTTATTATTGCATCAGTGACAAATATTGTTGAACTAATAGAAGATCAGAGGGCTGCAGCTATGGTGCCTCTTTTGTAGCAAAATCCGTGCCGCGAGCAGGGACAGTCACAAACTAATAAGATTGTGACAAATTCATTGCCGTCATTTTTTAAGACCAGGTACACAGAATTTGCATCTTTCGTTGCACTTTCTCAACAAACAAGACTCAAAAAAGAAACCACGTTGGAGGGCGTGGCCAGCCCGTCGCGCAGTGTTGAAAACCCGTAAGGCGAAATTAGACCAGGTTGAAGATGACGGCAAAAATATAGTCACCCCATCTTTGAATACATTTATTGCTTTGCCAACATTAAAACGTTTACTTTTTTCCCGTATCGAAGCTTCACCTGCTGTGAGTTTACGGACAAATTGAGTAGATAATCAACGGAACAAATTCGGCAAGATATTCTTCAGAGTACAACAGAACAACGAAGGTGGGAGAGGGAAAACACGGGGATTTCATAGCAGTTATTTTCCGAACTTGATTTCTTCCTTTGACGAAACAGCTCTTTGCTTGGGCAAATACATTCCCCCGACAATCCCTTAATAGACCAACCAGCCGTCAGAAATGGAGAGGATTGTATGACGAACTTTGTTATTCTTAATGTTTGTGGTATGGATGTTGCTACCGACGATGCACCGTGCGCCCACGGGCTTGATATTCTAATGAAATAGTGTTCCAAAACTAGGGATCGATACTAGGGATCGATACGAGCATCGATACTAGGGATCGATACTAGCATCAGTCTGAGGCCTCAGAGTTTCTTCATGCCGGCAAAATTCCGAATATGAAATGTTTGAATGTCAAGTAGCACCAAGAAAACAGGGTTCAACCGAAATTATTTATCGGCAGCGCTCAGCAGAGTACGATGGACGCCAGCCCTGACCACCTCAGGACCAAAATTTGGCGGCAATAAAAGTGAAATGTTGGACGTCTTCTCAGTGTAAAATTTCAGCTGAGCAAAATATGCACGGAATGGATTATGAACGGAAACTCGATTAAAGAACATGTAACGGGGAGCCGGTCTCTTAAGATTGTATACATCCGCAGCTCATCAGATTTGGTAAGGCCTTAAATATCTCCGAGTTTGAGGTATCCTTACTCCTGCCATCATCTACTATGGCGCACATGCCTTTCATAAGATGAATTTTTCCCTTATCTATCCTTCAGATCGGAACGGAGAATCCAACCAGCCAACAACTTGAGTGGCATATTTTATTAATATTTTGAATAACAATGATACGTGACTAAAATTCATGTCGTGAATACTATTTGACTGCTTATTAATAAAAGATTTTTTTTTTCATATCACCGAAGATAGCTTGCGCTCAGCCGATTTGAAGCCAAGAACGCTCATTTTCTATGTTCCTTTCAGTTGGCAGGTGCATTGTAACCTTAGCAAGCAAATTAGTAACGTAGGCATGATAAGTAAAGCAGTTTCACAATATGTTCTGCGCCGTCATTATTGACGGCTTGGCACACTTAGTAATAAAGTTAATAAAAGTTCATATAATTGCAATAATTGTACTGTTTACACCAATAACTACAGAGTCATAATTATCTTCTGAAGATATTCATGTGTATTGTTTTTTCTACAAAAGTCCTCTCATGTGTATCAACGTGCCATACAAATAAAACTAGAGCACTCTTAGAGCGCATACCTCCACCAAGCAAGGTAATATTATGAAGATTTTAAATTTGACCTAAAACCAGGATTTGGTTATCAGTACCTCATGACATTAGTAACACTGCCCGTAATTTTTTTGTAGAACCGTCTGCAACTTTTTGAGTTATGTTCTAACAAACACTGAAACCGATCATCACCAAAATTTGGTCGTTTGTGCAGTCCATTTCTAATATTTCTTGCAAATTTTATGAAGATCTGCCCGTAACTCTTTGAGTTGTGTTCTGACAAACATAAAAGAAACATAGAGACACACAAACGGGACTGACATATCATCACAAAATTTGGTCAGTTACCTTTCGAAATAATCCCAACTATTCCTTCAAATTTCATGAACCTTCGTCCATAACTATAACTGTTGAGTTATATTACAAAAATAAAACTAATGTGTAGACAAAAAACGGTCGGCGCAATCTTCATAAAAAGTTAATCATCTGTTCCTCCTAACATGCTTAACTTCCCTGTAAATTAAATGAAGATCTGTCCATAACTTTCTGAGTTCTCTTGGTGACAGACAGACCAAACATGACCTCCTTGGCAGAAATAATAAGATCACTGCACTGCTATTAGCCTAACGTATGAGGTGAGGATGAGCTGGAAAGCGTTGAACTAGTTAGTTTTGTAGCGTAAATTTTGTCTCGCCTGTTTCTCTAATGCAGCATCGGACCTCGTGGACATTGCTTGAGACATTCAGTGGCATTCAGCACACTTGGCTGCTAAGTTTAGCGTGTAACTCACAAAGTTCTTGCATATTTCTGTTAGATAAATCACCGAGAAAACCGTACGGGCTCTCTTGGTTACCTGATAATGTGCCACATTAAACGGAAAGCATATTTTCAGGAGCGAAGCAGCTTATTTGGGGGGAGGGGGCAGCTTGTTGCAGTTTAGTACACCAATTAGCGATGGCCTTCATTTGAGCTGACTTGCAATGAGTAGTACGTGCTTGCTGAGAATTCCTGCTCGTTTGTTTCCTCTGCGTCCGCTGGTCCGCAGTCACGCTTATTAGCTCTGCAAGGACTTCAACAACGTCATGCGCTCGAGTCAGGTGAGATGCTCACGCTGCTTCCTGGGGCTTCCATTTGCGATCGTTCGTTCCTGCGCAGCGAGCGTTTGCTGCAGCGTCAGCCACACAAATGGGCGTAGCAGACTAAAGATGCATGTACGTTTATCCTTGCTCTTCAATGTTCAAATGTTCCCGAAACATTACAATGGCTTAGACAATCGTATGTAAGTATGTATTAGCTAGTTGGCGTAGTCTACTGTTGTTATTTGTGAACAAAGTGATATTTGCTTCCTGAAGAGATATTAACTTGTAAGTACGGTGTATATTCTATTGTAGCTTGAGTCATGATAAGTACGTACGTCTCATCGGAATTTTATTTACTTGTATTACCATCAATTACTTCGATACGGAGTGCTGTACTGAAAAAAATCATTTATGATTTACTTCCAATTCGTTGTTGCTGCAAACCCTATTTACTGTACTATTGGTCGTTGGTAGAGGGAAATAGTGTTAAGGTATTCTTTCCCTCACTCAATCTTGGTGGTGTTGCTGGTCAGTAGTAAGTGAATCTCTTGTGTGTGGGAGAACAGCCTTGGCAGATGTTGCCGCATTTGCTAATTTTATTCTGGAAAACGACTTTTAATACTTGAAGCCAGCAATGAGTGGGGTTGCTGCAGCGGTCAAGGTGACCGGCCGTCTATTTCACTGAACAGCATTGCCATCAATGGAAGCACATCATCTCCAGTTACATATTAAGTTGTTTAGCCGTTATGTAATGATTAGGGGTAGCTATACCCATGCTATCGGTGTCGGTAGCAAGAGGTGCACCCATACTATTAGTGTCAGTATCGGCAGTTATGTATCTGTGATTTTCTCGGCTGTCTGAATCGCTTACTATGAGGTACCGGTACTGGCCAACACCAATAGTGAGCTTTCGATGTCGGTAACAAAAGTGGTGTTGGTACACCGCTAGTAGTTATGTCTCATATCAATTCATCTCTTCCTCCCCTCATCATATTAAGCATTTACTCTCTCAGTTAATCCTCTAGTCTCGTAGAAGTTGCAACTCTTCTAAATAAGGCAGCTGGTGTTCTCTGGGTTGTAGGAGCGTCACGGGAGAAAAACCTCTAATGTGACCTATACAGAGAGCGTATGGCGGCTTGTCTGTACATGTAGGATAAGCTGTTCGGTATACGCCAATGTATGTGGCGTTCGTTTTCTACTTCGCCGCGATTTCTATTATTTTTCCATCGAACATGTAGCATGATAGTAGATATTATTTGCGTGATCGCAACTCTAACTAGATTCACATTGCATCATTCGCTCCATTCAGCTATACAGTAGTTGTAAGAGTAGCAGAGGTTAGGAACCCTCTCACTTTGAATTGTGCCGAACTTCTGATATTCAGCGACATGAGATTTTTCTCACGCTTGGAGAGAAAAGCAAAAGTTGACGTAATGTTTGGATGAACGCCGCAACCCGTCGTAGTTGCTCTGCAGGCATTACTGCAACACTCTGCGCTGCCGTTTGAAAAATTCCTCTTCCATTTGGCTTTGGAAAGTTTTGGGCATCATTAGAGGTGGACTGCTGGAGGTCGTCCACTTTGTTACTTCATGCGGTGCTGTTTTTTCTTCGCCGAGATGCATCTTCGCGTCATCCTCTCACGATTGTCAGGCAGAGTATTGTCTTGTATTTTTGATGAACCGTTGCATTCTATTGCACACTTGCTTGATGGACGATAATGTCTTGGAGGTGTGCAAAGGCTGCCTAAAATCTGATCTTTGTATGACACTGTTATTGTTGCGTTTAGGTGAGTTTCATATGACGTAACATGCAGTGCTTTGTCAGGTCGAATCATTGCCGCTTCTCCCCGCTATACTGTGGTTCAGTACGCTACAAAACACACCCATATTGACACGTCATCACGAAATTAATATCACCAGAATGGTGTTTGTTCTTACATTTAGGTACATTCGCTTTCCTTTTTGCGCTTCTTAAGTAACTAGGTTTCATCAAGGCGCTCTTGATGCATCGCCTTTTCTAAATTTGCCAAATCATCTCAGCTTTGTGATGAGCGAAGTTGTCCGATTTCTCTTATCTATACCCGTGGACTGAAGTTCTTTTTTTAAGTGCATGTTTTGTGGTAGTTTTTTCTCAAGTTTCTCGCAGTTTTTGCAGCCACTGTGTAACTGAAGTTCAGAATCCACAAACTGCTCTGTACCGTGGCGAATCTTCACATGCTCTTATAGTCTCCTGTACGTGCTTTCCCATGCCCTATACGGTTTCGTTTTAAGGAGCTTTTTGCTAATAGTGGCTAGCATTTCTTCTAATCATCTACCACTTATTGCGCAACTGATCAAAATATTATAGATAAGCCTACTTAGACTGCAGTACTTTATAGCTACTTCCTCGTGTTCGGCTAATCCCGAGCTTATCTGAAGTATATGCTATTTCAAACATTTACTGCCTTCTTCATAAGCCTTACTGCGCCGATTGCTCGTGCCACGCCACGCATAATTGGCACGTTATAGTGTTTTCCTATGAAGTTCTCCATCAGCATCTTTTTCCACATCAATATAAGACATGCAACTGCTTCAGTAACGCTCTGGAGCGCTCGTAACGGGCGCGTATCCCAAGTGTCCTTTGTTTACATCAGACGCTGGTACCCCTGAGAGGGCATATAGGATGTGCCATAGGTTTCGGTTAGTTAGGTTCGCTCACCCTATATTATGGGCAGCTGCGACCCCAAAGGCATTGTGTAGGTTACCTGTACCATTAGCTAGGACTTCGAGACGTCCGTCTTCCGAGTTCATTTTGTTCCTTCCGATTTCATACTCCAACTGATGTTACTTTCCTCTGTTCTTCCTCGTCTTTCCCGACTTGCTGTGCCCATGAAAGTTGATCCTGTGTGAGAACTCCTTCGTGCATGGGTTCCACTTTTATCTTGGCGCACTATTCAGTACCCATGTCCCTTCCTTTTCCTCTCTTAGAACAGTTTAGTACTGATTTAGGGAGGCCTAAACTGTGTTTTATACTATATACCATACCACCAGACGCTGGTACTGACGTGTTACTCGAACATTGTAATTTTTGCTTCACGAACGCCCTCACAAGTAGCACGTCCAACGTTCTACTCTCCCCCTATAGTACTGACAACCCAGTAGCGTGTGTGGAAGTGGCTGACACAGTGAAGTATATTTACCTCCGCCAAGACGGTTATATTTTCGTCGTGTTTGTCTGTCTCTCTGTCTGTCCGCCTGTCTGTCTGTTTATATGTTTGCCTGTCTGTCACCAAGGTAACTCAAAAAGTTATGGACGGATTTCAACGGAAAAACTTTCAACCCATTTGGAAATGAACGGGACAAAATTGGTTGCTGTCGCCCAACAACGTGACTTTGGAATAATTATTACAAACAAACTACAACACGGCCAGCAAGACAGCAAGTTGGCAAGAGTGTGAATATGGCAAACAGAGTACTGAGATTCATCACAAGAAATTTTGAATACAAGTCCAAGGACATCAACATTCTCTTGTACAAGGCAGTAGTGCGGCTACACTTAGAATTTGCTGTTCAATTTTGGTCGCCACATCTGTGCAAAGATATCGATAACATGGAAAGAGTCAAACGCAGAGCAACGATATTGATACCTCAGCTAAGAAACAAGCCGTATGAATGTCGCCTAAAAGAACTGGACCTGATCTCTCTTGAGCAAAGACTACTAATAGAAACATTCAAGTGTTTGAAAGTGGCTTCTACGACTTACCTACAACGAGACCCTTTGAAAGTTACGTTAATAATCGCCTGCGAAACATGAACAGTAAAAAACTCAAGCATATAGTTCGAAGAACAACCTTAAGTCCGCAGTTGTTTCCGTATTTCATAGTCAGCATTTGGAATAGACTCCCTTCCGATATTGTTAGTGCGGAATCAGTCAACGCGTTTAAAAATCGTCTTGACATATATTGGGAGAGACATCCTCCACAGCTAAGGATTCCTCCTCCAGGAGTCGCAAACTCTTAGCAGCCAAAGCTTTCGAGGCTACCTTAATCCGTCTTCTCACTTCCGCTCCACCTACACAGTTTGACCTCTTCAAACTCCGCATATCAGCGGCTATTGATTGTGCCTGCGTGCGTGCATGATCGTATCTTTGACTGAGATTCTTCCCTCCCTTTTTTCTTCTTTTTTCCTCAGTCCTCTATATCTTGCTAACATAATGGCAGTAGCTCATAGAGGGCCGAAACGTAAGCTTCGGTGTCTTTTTGGGTATGAGCCTATTGGTTCGTCTACTGCCACCTATCTAATCTCATCTAAATGTACAGGGATTGTTAGGTAGTCTCGAGGAACAGAGGATTAACTTTTGGTGAAGATCCATCCATCCGTTTGTTTGTCTGCCTCATTTTTCTTATTGCCATAACTCAAAACGTTATGGACGGATTTTTATGAAACTTGTGAGTGTTAGGTATATTACGCAGAGTAAATGACCAAATTTTTTTGTGATGATCTGTTTGTTCGTTTGTTTATCACTGTATTTGATTTTATACTTGTTAGCACATTAACTCAAAAAATTATTGGATCTTTATGAAATATACAGGAATTGTTAGTTATCTTAAAAGAATTAAATGATTAAATTATGGTGATGATCGCTTGGTCCGTTTGTGTGTTTGACTAATGTTTGTCAGGATGTTTGTTAGTAATATAACTCAAAAAGTTATGAACGGATCTTCAAGCAAATTACAGGAAATATTTATGCTGTTAAAAGGCACAAATGATTCGATTATGGTGTTGCTACAAGGAAGAGCATTGGTCCAGAACCAATTTTAAATTTTTATTTCCGTACCTTGCTTCTCGGAGGTGAGCGCTCTCAGAGTGATCCAGTACCGTGTATATTATACTGTGGTGGCTGATGTGCATGTAGTTAAGTTAGTGCGAATCATGTCTCGTAGATCTTTCGCGTCCTTTGCTTATTAGTCGTCTATCTGGCTAATGAGCTAAGTGTTCCTGCCAACAAAGGTCTTCTCTCTGCACATAAAAGCATGTGAGAACAACTTACTTATGTGCTCCTGTGTAGCAGGGAATGAAAGTGTGTGCAAAGTCTGCAGTGTACATAGTGATGTTCGCCGTGGGTAGTTCGTTCCAGAAGAGAGCGATGTACTAAATGGGTGGGAGAAAGTGAAAATTATATGCCTCATGTGCTACCAAGTTTTCGGAACGAATACGCCGTTTTTGAGACGCTGCAGACTTATGAGCGCATATCTCTTTATGCTTTGAATTTTAAGGAACCCCACACAGTTCTTCATGTCAGAGATGGTTGTTTTTCACGGCTCAGAAAGGAATGCCGTGGAAAACTAACGTAACAGTTTTTATTGTGTTTGGGAACAATCTAAGGCCTTCATCTTCATAATTGTTTGAATTTTGCTCGCATTAATTTCACTGAAGTGTATTGTATTGGTTTGTAGTCCATGCTCTGATGTACCTTAATTAAGACAACAAGATAACGGCATGAGTGGTCATGTCTCGATCAAAATAAAACGCTTCAAAGGGAGATATAGATAACATATTCTCAGTCCATTGCCCTAACAAACGTTTGCCATGCTGCGGGGTCGCACCTGACCCCTAAGCGAACTTATTGCCCTCTCAGTTTAAGAAATTGTTTTCCTTTCAAATGAGCTGAAGACCCTGGCGTTCGTCTCACCGTCATGCGATGTTACCGTGCACGACTTCAGATTAGCAGGAGGAGCTAATGCCTCGCTGTGTGCCTGTATGCACGGCGGCCGCAGCCTCAGTTTCTCCCGTAATCCGCAGTCTAGCTCGCCGTGTCAAGGCCACGCGGGGCTCCCCTTTGGGACGCTGCAAAAAGCAGGATATTTGAATGCTCAGAAACCGCCGCTGCTGTTTCCCTTTCGCGAATAGAACATTTGAGTGGCGTGTTTTTCCTTTAAATTTGGAACAGCAATCATGGGAAAGTATCCCTGTACCTACCGATAGGAATATATATATGTAGCTTGTGGTATTAGGTAACATTGCGTATTGAATATGATAATTTTTTTTTGTGTGATTAACAACTTTGTGTAAGAATGTATATATTCGAGCATTGTGTTGAACTAGATTTAACATCATGTTATTAAGTATATATACTGTATACATATATTATGTCCACCGTGCATCATACAGAAAAATGGATATATGCCATTAAGTAAAATTAGTTTACTGTAAACTACCTTGTCCTTTGAATTTGCGTCAATGCACATTGTCGTTTGTGATAAACAACAGATGAACAAGAGCGTCGTGATGAACAGCAGTGTCTTTTACGATTAATTATTATTGCTTTATAGCTAAAATATTACTTCGTTAGTGACAAGAAACCAGGTGTTTTTTTATCGTAAAGAACATACTTTTCTGCGTGCATGGAAAGTTGAACAGGGCTGCAAACGTCGCTTTTAGAAGTACCGTATACAATAGCTTAATAGCTTGCATATAGACCACATAGCTACATATGTCTATCGCTCGTTGCTGCTGGCCGTTTCCTTCAACAAATTGCAAACTTATTTCTTTGCAGAGCCGAGCGCGCGGCTGCTTTCACTCGAGCTAGTCCGCTGTAAAAAATGTCCGGCCACACCACCGTCCACCTTCTTATATAGGGCGGCTATCGTAGAGAAACGGCACCGCACGCCGCGTCACTTGTGGCAGAAATATTGCGGTGTGTCACTGAAGAAAGCACTCAATCGGTCCCTCTACTGGCTGTTATCTCGGCACGTTTCATTGTGTGGCTGCTAAGCGTCACTTGACTGCAACTGTTATCTCTTGCTGTCCACTTGATACAGGATGCTCTAATTTTGTAGTATCTACATAATTTAGCTGACTTCATTGCAATATTGCGATGTGTTTAGTTATGTCTCATATCAGGGACTTTTTTAAATTTTAAACTGGGAATATATTACATATTTCTTGTTTTGTAAGTGAGTTGTTCTAGAGATAATTTGTGCATGAAATATGCATTTCCAGGATAGTCATATCATATCATTTGCTTTCAAATAAACTTAAATAAAAATGAGAACCAAATCTGTTGCCTGATACCCAGAGAGCTTATCCCTTAACCGACTACAGCATTCACTACTTTTCAAAATAATGTAACTATTTTAAACAGCATCGAACGGACCTGTAGGACGGTAAAACGTTAATAATTAATGTAGCCAGGCAAAGAAGATTCATTACTGCTTTCATACAGCTGAAAATGGAACTGATTGTACCGAACATTTGGTGTCAAATTCCTTTTGAAGTTGTCGGTGCAGGGACAGTCGAATTAAAAATCATCTGGACAAGGACAGGGAGCAGCAGCACCCTCTGCAGCTTCGGATCCCTCCCCATACGTTGCTCGTAATTGAACTTGCAGCTGGTGCAGTCTTCAGCGGCAGCTTTACCCATTCTGTCTCACCACCAATCTGCTGCAATTAGTTTTGTTTGCACACTCGCCCCATTAGCAGTAGGCTTCCGTGTAACGCCTGTAAAATTTGTTCTTTGTCAATAGCTTAGAGTAGTGATTCCTCAACCTCGGTTTTCTTCGGATCAATAGCGAAACAGCTTGAAACACACACGGTCCCCTGCCATTAAAATAGCGTCAACTATGTAAGTTATGCGCTGTGTGACGACAGTATATACCTATTTGTAAATGTTTATGGCGCCAAGCGTATTGTCATTTAATTAGGTTAATAAATAGAGTAGAATCCAAGCAGAACACCACACGCCAAACCTACCTAAGTAATTGCTCACATAATATTTCTGCTTATCGCATTCATTAAATGTTCACATTTAACTATGCTGACTCTGTTTTTCACTTGATAAATACAGTTTACGTTGAATTATGACAATTTTATGCTGCAGTCATCGTTATTATAAAAATCCAACATTTCCACTGAAAAAAAGTGACTGTGATGAGTAACTATTTTATAATTGAAGTTTCTCTTCCTCTTATGACTTAAATAAGTTATTAATCCGCATCATCAAAACGGAAAGGCTGTTAAATATGTCGTAGAAGCATCGAACTTCATGAACCAGTCAGGGGTTCGTGCGTGAACCAACAGGGGGTCCGTAGGTTCATATGCCCCCATATAGGGAAACACTGGCTTAGAGTGAATCGAAGCTTAGGTTTTGGCTCCTCTCGATCTGGGATTGTCCAATGTCTGTCTAATCCGGTCTGTTAGTTATTTTGAATAGAGAGTAACACAAGGAAATTACGTATCTATTCGTGTATTAGTTCCATTTTTCAAATTAATACAATTTGCAAAATAGCTAACGTAGTCTGGCCGTACCATCTCGGTACAAGGGAATTCTCTCAAGATTCATTGCAGAAGAGCAGCACAGCCTGTGGAGAATAGCGTTAGGACAGGTGCCCTGACTGTACGTTCAGACGTGTACTGTAATGTTTCTAGGTGCATAAAGTGGTCTGCTGGCGTCGTATACGTCAGAAGTTGCAACAGCTAGAGGTCACTCAGGAGCAGCCAGTACAGAGGCAAGCACCGTTTATTGAACGAGTTCATGAGTGCATCACTTTAGAACAATTATCAAGTGGAGAGCATGTTGCACTATAGAGAAAGTCATCGCTTTTACACTGCAAAATTCTGTTATTTCAGTTAGGATAGTTCCTAAAGTGGTCTCTCCATTTATAGAGTTTATTCTCAGTAAAAGCCCATTTGGTGACCAAGCAACTGGTCCAGTTCTGTTAACTTTGCAGTCTTAGTTTTTGCGTGCAGTCGAGTTTAGGCCTGCCTTTTCTGTTTACTTCATTTATGTCTTC
>LQNS02000231.1:2638187-2657524 GCA_001587735.2 Parhyale hawaiensis
TGTACGGAAGTGGTTTGGGAGGTTCCGAGCTGGAGATTGTTGCCTTATTGATAAAACGCAATCAAGCAGACCATCCTGTACAGATGATGACCCAATCAAATCATTACTTGAGAGTAACACACTTTGCACAAGTTGAGAACTGACAGAGAGCCTCAGTCTGTCATAATCTACCATTTATGAGCATCCGGTAAAACTTGCTTCATATTTGGTTGATTAAAAAGTAATGGCTTATAGTTATTGACCTTATTCTTCCCATTAACAATCGGCGCGAACTTGTCGGGAAACCCAATGTCTTCATTCATTTGATATCAGCGTTGGTAGAGCAAGAAGTGCTATCAAATCTAGTATTTCCATAATTTTGCCATCATCTGCAACCTGGTCTATTTTCCACCTATCGGTTTCAACAAAGCTTTACAGGATGGCCGCAGTCTCCAACCTGGTCTAATTTTCGCCTATCAGTTTTCTTACAGCGTGACAGAGAATGGAGAGATAAACAAATAAACAGCTAAATACACATCGGTCTGTCTTTATTATTTCGCAGATATCGTTATTTGTTAATACATAGTATTTATATATATATATAGTTATACATTTTTATCTTTCTTGTCACGCTCTTGACAAAATATGTACACGATAAATAGGCCAGGTTGGAGTTTTCGGCTATCCTCTTCCGTTCTGATAGGAACCGAGGAGCAAACTCTGACGAGGTTGCAGAAAATGGCCGAAGTGGCAATCTTTATCCTTATAAATTGGAATGTACTCTTGCTCTGCCAACGTTGTACTCAGAATAATGAAGACGATATTTACAGCTTTTCTTCTAAGCGATCTATGCAGTTTGATTTGTATATCTTTCTCTCTATATCAAAACTGTAGCTATTTGTTTTCAGTTCATGATGTGCAACTTAAGTAGGTGATCAACGAAGCAGAGGGAAGCGATTTTTCAGGATGCAATTGAAGCAGTAATTATTTTTGCCAACTTGCTTTCTTGCTTTGACGACGCAGTTTTCGCTTTTTGCGTAAAATTTTCGATGTACTGACGCTGTACCATTGTTTATACATGACATGCGGCGGGAACATATTAAATTCTATGACGCTCGACTGGATACAAATTAGAACTTTTTTTTTGCATGTCGCCTAGGAGAAGGAAGAAGAGTGCTGCTCAGATGTATTGAACTACAGAGCCCTCATGTTTTATGATAATTTTGATTTGGCATTGTGCCGTATCCTTCATTAGTAATATCCGTATGATCACTAAAGAAATGCCATTACAAATTGTAATTTTTGACGGCGCTGGCACTCTAGTCCCTTTGTTGAACAACGGCATTTCTATTATAAGCATCTAGACATCTTGTCGTTTTCTCCGAAAATGAGACTGTAGCAGCCTCGTGCGATAATGCGTGATATTTTTGTGTAGTTTTTACCATTTTTATTTTGTTTTATGCGTAATGAGGCAACCGACAGGCTAGTTATATCGAAGTATACTTTTAATGAGGAGGCACGTACTCGTTCTGTCGTATAACCTCCCCAGTGTAGTGGCCTACCCACTCATGGCGTATACTGTGGCTTCAATTGAGATGACTGAGATTGGCCACCGACAGACAGGTACCGTACCCGTGATGTAGCTCGCTCTCTGTGAGGTGTGCAACATGATGTATGCCTTTCTTCTGTATACCAACACCAGGAAAGGCTTAAATTAGCTAGGTAAAGGTTGTCAGGTTTGCCTTTATTCACCATATGATTTACTTATTTTCGGCTGTCCACCGTCCATACATTATGAGCACCAACATGTGCTGCTCGATCATTACGTCTGCCATGCAGCAGGTCACAGGGACGTGCTCGGCTGTATGTGTGCGTTCAGAAGCCATTTCTTTCACTGCTATTCGTAGTCAATTTTTTTTTTAGTTTTTCTTGAGGTACAACTGAAGTGGCTTGAATTATACGTTGCCTGGTGCAGACTTATATCAAGGTACCGACTGAAAGTATGCATGGGAATTACCTAACTTCTTCTATCATATAGAATATTTCACTCAATAGATGCAAAAAAAACTGCAACCCATCCCACAATGATGATGCTAGCGTTTGTGATTCACAGACAAGGAGCCCGCAATCCGAGCTATAGGCCAAGTGTTCGCTATCTGATACTCAGAAATAAAGGATTTCATGACGACCGGACGCATCTGTAAACTTGTCTTAGGGTTACCAAGCTCTAACTTCGACTGTGAGTCATAAAACTTCATTTTCCAGTGTGCTTTCAAACAAACTCAAACAGGGCAGAAGAGAGCGTTTTGAAAATTTCATGGGAACCCCGCGTCTGTCGTCTCAAGCGTTTAATTAGCAAACGCGGGTGATACCCCGCAGTGGGCGGACTGGGGCGTGACAGGCAGATCGCACCGACTCGTTCTGTGAGTTACGTAATCAACTACTGACGCCAAGCATCAGCGACTGAGCATCAGTGTGCACAAGGCATAGTATGTGCTTACATATCTTACCATACCAAATAAATTTTTTCCTCTGTTTAGTATGTGTATGTGCCACTCTCGCACATATTTATAACGAAACTTATTAATGTTCCAGAATGTTTTCATATGGTTAATTTATTGTATCCTTTGTTTTTAATCTGGTTGTACGTCTTCTGTGGATAAAAATACAATAACGATATCTACTCTGCTGTCTGCAGGTCACATCCCTGCTGCTGGAGGGACAGACCCGTAAGCTGGAGGCGCTGCAGTGGGAGCTGGAGTCGTCTGTTGCAGCTCCCTCANTACATTCTTACTTGATAAACCTATTTTCTAAAGACATTAATTACTTTCTTATGTGTAGCTATATGTAGTCGTACAAATCTATATTTATGTATGTATTTTCTTTTTTTTTTGTGAATCCATGTTTTCATAACAGTTATTAATGTTCCAGAATGTCTTCATATGGTTAATTTATTGTATCCTTTGTTTTTAATCTGGTTGTACGTCTTTTGTGGATAAAAATACAATAACGATATCTACTCTGCTGTCTGCAGGTCACATCCCTGCTGCTGGAGGGACAGACCCGTAAGCTGGAGGCGCTGCAGTGGGAGCTGGAGTCGTCTGTTGCAGCTCCCTCCGCTCAGGGATCCCTCAAAGCAAAAGAACAGCTCCGACGCAAACTCGTCACCTCCATCGAGTAAGATTTTACCATTATCTTGTGAGCAATTGGCCTTCACTTCTGTAGCAGTAGCACTGTTAATAATGTCCCTGGCTGGGGAAACTGGGTACTGTTGGATTGTTAGCGTTGAGACTACAGTGTGGTAACAGGCTTTCGCTTCTCTGCGCCTTGTGCCCTTTTCTTCTGAAGCTCTAGGCACACAAGCCTTCAGCACAAGCATCTTCTGCCGCCTTTTGCTAGAAGCGCCTTGATCCCGCATTTATCGAGCCCGCCTTCCTTTTTTATCGAAAGAGCCTCGCTGCCGCATTTATTAGAAGCGCCTTGCTTTCGTTTTTGTCGGAAGCGCCTTGCTTTCGTTTTTGTCGGAAGCGCCTTGCTTTCGTTTTTGTCGGAAGCGCCTTGCATCCGATGTTGTCAGACGCGCCTTGTGTCCTGAGCGTGGTCAGACACTGGATGCCTGGTGATATATTTTGAGTATTTTCAACCGTCACAGGACTCGGTAACGATGACAGGAAGATTTAAGTCTCCGGCGCGAGCCCAGAAGAGCTGCGACATATTCAGTTACGGTCCCGATACGGATTATA
Organism: Parhyale hawaiensis; assembly: GCA_001587735.2. Taxonomy (NCBI): domain Eukaryota; kingdom Metazoa; phylum Arthropoda; class Malacostraca; order Amphipoda; family Hyalidae; genus Parhyale; species Parhyale hawaiensis. The sequence continues at coordinate 2,641,910 of LQNS02000231.1, forward strand.
TCGCGTTTAGAAACTAGCCGGTAAATCATGACACCTCAGCTCCACCTAACTGTATATTTGTCCAACTGAAAGCTTTCTTTTGAACGTAATTTTCCGTGAAGTCAATCCTCCATGAAGAAAAGTTGAACAGGAGTTATTAGTCGGTTTTCCTTCAGGTATAGTGGGAAAAATATGATTTAGCAGCAATGGAAGCCTTCTCTAGCACGCATACACCTCTTTAGTTCTCCATCATAATATCACTGCTGGGAGGCTTGTCATTCTGAGCGTTACCAACCGCTGTGAGAGCTGCCCCAACGGTCTGAAGAAATGCGATACATAGCTGCCTTATCAGTCTAGTAACATAAAATATTTGTCAGAAAAAGAGAGACCAGTTGGTTTAAGTGCTAAAATTATGTACCAGTGTATCCGAAGCTTGTAAACTCGTAAAGAGTTGTAGATTATTTGTCTGCAGAAATGAATGATTTTTGTAGCTACTATTAGAAGCCGATCGTGACACATGCGGTCACGCTCATCAGAACCGCCTTCGCCCACTCGTATCAGACCGTCTTGTGTACTGCATGTGCTTGTACCTAATGCGCCCTGCACCGGGTATTTCGTCTGCTTGTCCCATCACTCTCATGTACGGTATAGTCCTTTCAATAGCTGTAGTGATATAATTCATGCTGCAGAATTTCTTGGGGGGTGGTGCACCAGATCATCAGGGGATTGTGTGTATATATTTGCCCAGTTGAGCTGCTGTGGACCTGCCGGCCGGATGCACTCGCAAGGCATTAGAATCTTCAGCCCGAGCTGCTGTTCCACCTCTGTGGCGGTCCGCCTGACTTGGGGTCCGGCGGTAACCATCTTGCTTCGAAAGGATTTGTATGCTATCAGCATTAACTTGTGTAGTTAAATAGCTCGGATGTTATTGTTCAGTGCTTAGAATAGCTACATGTTTTTTTTTTTTTGAGGTACTTTGGAAAGCGGTGATCTCCGCCTCGTTTTACGTGGTAAAATTGTTATTGCGTCAGTTAAGCCCCCCAAAAAGGTGGATTGAGTAACTCAATGGATGTATAGTTAAATAAAAATAAAGATGTGCAATCTGAATTAGCCGCAGTAAGTATTTCTAGAGAAGAAACGAAAGATATGCGTTTCTGTGGTCAGTTGTGGCTCCAGTCACGATGTTAACATTGCACGTCTGTGCGGCAAGCCGAGAACAAAGAGCAAAAACGGCATTTTCCAGGAAACACGCATCGCATGACGAAAACAAACTTTCCCACGGCCTACTGAGGCAAATGTAACACAGGCCAACAAATTTCTCTTGTTTTTCCCGTTACCTTAAGTTTAAGAACTGCTCTTTAGTTACTGATGAACGCTGTGTTTAGACCTGCAATTGGCATTTTGCTAGCACGTCAGAATATTTCGATATTCGTACTGATCATTCTCGTAAGAATAGCATTGTAGGACTCGTCTGAACTTTTTCTCAGTGGGTGTTCTGTAGGAATAGCACTAATGAAGGCAAGAAACAGGACGTGATTATTTGAAATTATAACATTATAGACAAACACGGTTTTCGAGTTTGGAATCACAAATTGGAACTAATAAACAGTTGAAAGAATTCCAACAACAACAAGTTGCTTGTACCCCAGTGCATTCCTAGAATTCCTCGTGGTAGCCTGGGCAGACCAGACTGACCTAACCCTGTGACCCGTGAAACCATAATAACAAGAGCCGTATTCTGGGTTATTGTTCGATTCTCATCGCTGATTGTTTGTTTCTTTAATGCCCGCATTTATGTCTCGACGGAATAACACCTTAAAAGCTTTCAGAAAACGTCGCTCGAGCTCTCTGATTGATTTATCTATGAGTTATGAAATTTTCTATTGCATCAAGAAAATAAGTTTGGTCATAAAAATTTCGTTTTCGCACTACTTATTATTATTGGATTCAGTGTTTTACCACCCCAGACGCAGCGCGGCGATCAGGACTGAGGTCGCCTCGATTAGCTACTGCACATGTCAGCAAGATAATGCTACACTCACATGGCGCCAGCAGTGTCAGTATATTAGGATTACATTTGGCTTGACCTCCTTCGTGGCGCGCAACCCTTGCACCTCGCGGTGACCTAGCGACCGTGACCCTCTTCACTCTGAGGAGCTCCCTCTGCCTACACCTGCCCACGCAGGCTGACCATCTCCTCACGTATGGTTATCTCATAAGACGGTCTCACTCTGTGTGTAGACTTCTGAAATTGGAGATAGACAAAAAGATAGTGCAAGCTGTGCCAAGCTAGAAGAACGCACACTAGGTGTATTGTAGAAGTTTTTGTAACGAGAAAAGTTCATTGAATTCTTTTATATACATGTCCGACTTGCGAGCTCAATACTGAACGAGACAAAGATAAATAGTAAATGCTGCCAAGCGCTGGTTTGCTCGGATGATATTTGTTTATTTGGCTCCTCATATTAGAACATTACCGTGTTAGTCGAGCCCCGCAGTCCATCATCCATGGCCGACGCTCGTGCTGAAGCCAGTTTCGACAGCGCTTTGTACCACAAGACGTGCTGCAGCGCGAGCAACAGGTGGGGCTCTCAATGAATTATCAATATTATGTATGGCAGATGCTCTTCACGCTGCTGTAGGCGATGTGCGCTGGTCTGGTGAAAATGCTGCTCACAGACAGATCGACAGGATGGTCAATGCTGCTTACTGAGAGCAGCAAATGCTTTATCCTGGCAAATTTCGACACATGGGTCGACTTCGATTGATTTTTCATCCATAAAACCTGATTTCATCATTCTTATGAAACCCCACTGGATGAAATCAGCTTGTCGGTTTATCGCAGGACTATTATTAAATGCGTCACTTATGAAGTCAAGTACGCTGATCCTTGTAAAGTTACCTCACAATGAAAGTGATGCTTCCCATGCCCCTTTGCTGATGCTGTGGAAAGTCTACTGTGTTGGCAGGACGGTGGGGGCAGTGCTATCAGACCTTCATCACAGCCTACTGGTCTCATGCATTGTTACCTGGATCTGATATCACATGTTACAGTCGCTCAAAAAAAAAAAAAAATCAAAATACCATCGGCGTATAGCAAAATACGCTCGTTAAATTTTATGCGCCGTTCCAACATAAAGAAAATGGGGAAAGAAAGGGAGTTGGGGAGAGCGACTTGTGATGACGCAGTGGCCGTGACGGAGCAGTAGCCTTACTGCACTCGGTGCCGTACGAGTGGTTACATATGAGGGAGCAAGAATCACCGCTTTATTATCGACGATATTGATTGTGGCACTATTTTTCCATTCTTCCAATGCTGTGCAAACACAGTGGAACGTGTCAAGCTCAACATGGAGCAGACATTGCCTGCTGTTTCCCTATTAGACCAGGTCATGTCTGCCATTCGTGTTACCGCCAACGTTGTGTTGAGAAGAGCGATTATGGTGTCACCGTCTGTGTCTAATCGATCTAATAAAGACCTTCTGAAGTATGTCTAAGTATTTGCTCTGTCATCCAAAGTTACGACCTATCTTAATATTCCGCATTTGTTCAAAGGCTCTTGACCTCCTGCATACAATGGAGCCGGGCAGGGAAAGGCAGGTGTTTACTCATAATTATATGGTCATCGTATTTCTGCCTTCACTTCTTACGCCCTTCTGTGATGATTTCGGCACTTTATGTGTTTCTTTCATGAGCAACTGTAGGGAATCAGAAACACAAAGCCACCGTTTTGATGCATATTTTACGATAGTATTCCATTGCAAAGTTAAAATCTTCACATTTGATAATGTCATCTGCCTGACATGTCGAATCGTTCCTATGACTGTAAGAGCCTATAGCTTGTGTGTGTTCACCATAAGTAGTGACGTAAAGCGTTAGGTGCAGAGGTGAGGTAGTGGGCCTGGCGTCCCTCTTATGACCGATGCAATTCTGGTTAGAGGGGAGGCAGCTCCCTCCCTCACCGAGAGGAAGCGTCAAAAGTAACGAGCCCATCACTCACCAGGAACATGTTTTGGACAACTACGAGAAGCAGCCACAGGTGTTGCTATTTAGCAGACCGAACGGCTTCTTCGTTTGCTTTTCCGGCGCATACAGTAGAGGCGCGCTCCATGTGGCTGAGTCGCAGCTCTGACGCCCGCGGTCTGCATGGAGAAAACAGCGGCGAAGATTAGGAAAACGTGACTTGTGTCTGCCAGACTGGATCTCTACAACCTTGGCCGAAAGTAAATCCACGCGTACTCTACACAGAAATACGCAATAGAAAGATGCCCCCCTCAACTTACTTCCTTTCACGCCTGGTTTGCTGCGCAAAAATTGTCTTACAGTATAACTAACGTACCCAGCTGTCAAAAATGACGGCGACGGATTTGCGATGATTTTTCACTGGCCCTGTTTTGTTGATTTGACCAAAAAGGATGTCATGCAACTTCTGTTTTACTGAATATACTAGTGGACCCATGCGTGAAAAAATTCACGCAATAATCGATTCGTTTGCCTAATGCCTCTAGGCCGGTGCAGAATCTCCTCCTCTCTTATTTACTTCTTAATTTTCTTCATTGATCCTTTGTCGTGCTCTCGTCCTTAGGTGTTCTATATTGACAGGCAGAAGTAACATCCTGAGTAAAACACTCCAACAAACTTAAACAAATGGCAGCTTATAATTACAATGTGGTCGCTCAGTAGCCACGATACCGTTGATACCGTCTTTCCACCTCAAATATCTGTTTCATTTGAGGTGCTCAAATTTTGACCGAAGAAGAGAAAACTGCTCTGTCAGAGAAAAACAGTAAGCTAGAAGAAATAATTGTCTACTGCCTTTGAAAAATCATATTTCGTCGGTTTCGTTGACAATTGCATCAAAGTGGGAAGAATAGCTCATGATGGAGCTTCTAATGGGAGGAGCAAGCCCAAGCACTATCTGGGCGAGTAAACGCCGAGGAACTTCAAATGGGAGGAGCAAGCCCAAGCAGTCTCTGGGCGAGGAAACACATGGCTTTGTCACGTGATCGAAGCTGGCGTTTGGAGTCCTTAAAGTGGCCAAAGTGGCAGTGGCCAGCACACATAATTAAGGAAGATACAGATAGGCAGTTCTTCAATATTTTTGCAAAGACAATCGTGTCTGAAGATTTATATCCCAGTGCTCACCCTGTTACTTTCAACATCAGATGGTATACAGGATACACGTTTCCTTTATATACTTCCATCCGTTAGGAATTTCGTCGATGGGGCTATAAAGATTTGAGCTCAGGACTCCTTCCTATATAGGCTGCGTGAGGCAATGCCGCTCTCCGATTGGATAAGCCACTCAGCTAGTTTAAGGGAAAAGTTTACTCGCAACGCTCCCGTAGGATAAATAGAGAGGGTGCGCTCCTCTCTATTAGAACCTCATTGAGCTCATGGAACGAAATCATCTGTGAGAAGAAACTACGAATCAAGAAGCATGAGAGTGCCAGTGGAAGCTTCAGATATCTTCAGTGCTGCGATTTCAACTTGGGCAATGCAAGAATTTGCATTCAGACGTAAGGTCGCCCTATACTTTGCCGTAGATGCGATGTATGGACTAAGTCTGCGACTAAGTCTGCGATGTCTTCATTGTTGGAATTTCAACTGTCCCTGCTTAAGATGCGTTTGCCATCTTCTGCAACCCGGCCTATTTTCTGCCTATCACTTTCAATGGAGCTTCAGAGGACGACCAGAGCCTTCAACCTGGGCTAAATTCCGCCTGTCTGTTTTGTTAAAGCGTGACAGAAACTGGACAAACAGATAAATACACATCAGTCTTTATTATATTGTAAATGAAGTGAGCGCGCTCGGTTTCAGCTTGCTGAGCAGTACAATCCTTTCTGCTATTAGCTGACATGCAGTGAAATAGTTCCTATTGTCCTGGCTCTGGGGGAAGGGGGGTGGCTGTGAACATTTATTTTTTACAGCAATATCAGGTATTTTCCCAATCCGTATGATGAGGGCATTAAATAAATGTTGGGTAGAACTTTCGCATCTGGTACATTTTGGAGGGGGCTTGGGAGGGGCGGCAAATTTATGATTGTGGACCGATTGTTCTGAAACTTGCTCAGAATATGTATTTTTGGAAAAGAAACACATTTTGCTCCTTCAACTTTTTTTTATTTAGACCTTAGTTTTTGAGATAATGGGATTTATGTAATATAAATAGATATATATTTTTGGAAATCCTAAAAGAACAGAACACAATTAGCTTTCATGCTAGAAAAAGACAGTTTTGGAAGCCTTGAAACATTCCTAACAGAACTATTGGGCTGGATTTTCCATTTTCTATTTAATTTCCTTTTGATGTGCAATTTTCGATCGCTAACTAAAATATAAGGGGAAAAAACAAAAGATTCGGATTTGACCTGTGATAATAAAATTTTTAGGTCAAAAATGGAAAATTTAGCTCTATAGTTTTTTTTTAGAAATCGTTCATACATTACAAAACTGTCAACGTTTTTTTTTTCTAGCATGAAAACTCATTTAGTTCTATTCTTTTGAAATTTTCTAAAAATATAGGTATATATAATTCCAATTATCTCAAAAACTAAGGCCTAAGTCAAAAAAGTTGTATTGGCAAAATGTGTTTCGTTTTCAAAAATACACATTCTGAGCAAGTTTCAGAACAATCGGTCCACAATCGGTAATTTGGCCCCCTCCCCCTCCTCTAAAATGTTCCAAGTGCGCTACCCAACTTTTTTAAATATCCTCATCATATGAAATAGGAAAATAGATGGTACAGCTGTAAAAGAAAAATGTACACAGACACCCCCCCCCCCCCTCCAGAGCCAAGACTACTAATGATGAGGCAGTCAAACATAACTCAAAACTTGAAGTGCCTCTGCATGTCACTGGAGTGCCTTATCTTGTGTCGATGTATACTTTTTGCCTGCCCCTTAAGCTGAATCACCTAAGAGAAACTCCAACTGAAGAAATGTAGTAGCTGCCACAGTATGTCCGTTTCTTTCACTCATCTGAAGAATATCTTGCTTACCTTTTACTTCCTTGATTTTCTGCTGAATTTGTTTCTCGTGACCTCAGAGCAAATAAAGTTTTGATGCGGGAGGGAAGTAAAAGGGAAGTTCCACGAGAGTGTTAAGAGGTACTTCAGACGTCTTTGTGATTTGAATTAATTTATAAAGGATGTTTATTCAATTTTGACGTGTCTTTATTTGGCCATCCTTTGCAACCTGGTGTAATTTTCGCCTCTAGGTTTTCAACGGAAGGCTGCAGTTACCACAATCTTTACTTGGTCTATTTTTCTGGTACCCTATTTTTTAGAGCGTGAACACGAAAAATTCAAATAAAAGATATATAACTATTCAGTACATGCAAACACATGTTGGTTTTTATTTTATTGGTTTTTGATATTTCGACAGAAAATTTCTTGGCAAGGACCTTGGATGGAAAGTTACGTTCATCGCGCTGATGTCGATCATTAAGTCAGGGCCGAATTTTCCTGTAGCCTTACCGAGCTGCTGCTAAAGTTTCTCAACAATCGTGGGGCCTCCACCTATGCTTTATATTGTCTTCGACTGTCCTATAGGCCTTAAAAAATCTTTAAATATTTGACCATGTTGTAGTAGCGCATATAGGGTATAAATTGCGCATTGTTGATTCTTGAACGCCCTTCAACCTCCTCCACTTAAGTCAGCTTACAATTTAACACTCTCCCGTCTCTGTCTGATATTGCCAATCGCTAGGGCCTCACGAGTCGAATTGCCTTATGTAGTTTGTGATTTTTGATACGGGCTCAATTGAGCCCCAAGAGTTCGATGCATCAGTCTGAGGGGTGCAGCAGGGCTGCAAGACGCGGGTACAGTTAACTGCGCTCGTCTATAGTATGAGTCTGCCTGACGCTCCATCCGTCTGTACGTCCTTCCTTGCGTCTGCACGTTACGCTTTTCATGATTAAACTCGCGGGACCCGTGGAAATTCCACGGTTGATTTTCAGTGCAATAATGTTCAGTGCAGTGAGGAAGGAGCCCAATACTTCAAGCCCACATAAAATGGAAAACCTTTCAATGTAAGCATCACAAGGTGGAAGCCTATGCGTATTATTTTGTCGTTGACGGCAAGCCAAGCGGCAGATTATCTTAAGGAAAACAGAAACACTGGTTCAAAATTAAAAATCCTACTCACGTAATATCATCAGACAACATTTTCAAGAGTAACAATGAAATAAAGCAATTGTCTGAATCCCAACAAGTAGCGGATAACAGTAACTTCACATGCGCAGCCATTACACTGATGAACTTTCAAGTTATTTATGTTAAAAATTTGTGAGCACCCTTAACAAATTCAAAATTAGCTCTAAACGTTTCTAAGGAATACGGATATAAAAATAATTCTCTTACCGCAAATACTCTGCATATCATTCGCTTACATAGTTAGTTTAATCCCTGAGCATTCCTCATAGTTGCCTGCAGAATTGATTGATACAGTTTGGTTTATAGATACATACAAGACTTATTCTTCTTGAGGTTATTTGATAATCATTCCACGCTGATGACCAACATAGTATCTTCGTCGTCAATCCGGCATAGCGTACAACATAGTTCCTTAAATAAAAATCAGAAACCCGGCTTCATGGCATTTAAATTTGCAAATAAAACGTCTCAACATCTGGAGAAAACAACGCTTGAGAGCCGATGTATTTCAGTTCATTTCCTCATCAGCAGTGGCTTAGCTACGAAGGGCTTGGGAGGGGTGCGCACGCCCCCCCCCCCCCACACACAAAAGTTTTACGCCTCCCCCACGGAAAATCAGCCTTAAAAAATTGCATACCCTGAAGCTTACAGCTTTTCATTTCTACTATGCATGACTTTTGAAGTTTTGTCCTGATATGACAGTATATCAATAGAAGACCCAGTTGTTTTTATGTCTCGCAATTGATGGCTTTCCTCTCTGTTTGCTCAATAAACAGATAAGTAAGCACTGATATGCATGTATTACTAATATTATAAATAACTAAACCCTCGTAAGAATATGTTTATGGAAATGAGGCTTTGGTTCTGTAGGGATTGATGGGCCATAGGCGTTAATATGTTAGCTTCACCATCGTATGTTATGGGGAGCAGCGACTCCAGCGGCATTCGATAGGTTACATTAGCGTGGGCTAGGCTTCCGTGACGTCACTTTCTCCTGACCACTTTGCTTTACATCCATGCTCCTACAAGTGATACTTTGTCCTGTTCTTCCTCTTCTTTCCCGACTTGCTGTTCCCATGAGCGTTGATCTTGTGTAGGAACACCCTCGTGGTTGGGTTCGCGTTTCAATCGGCATACCAAATTATATGTCCCTTCTTTCTTCCTCTGGGAAATGTCATTTGAAGTGGAAACTGAGGCGTAAACTACTCCGTATAATAATGCTCAGATGCTGTAGCTTTCCCCTTATAAGATGTCTTCAGATTGCCAGGGCATTAGCGTATAGTGGTGTGAGCGCATCACAACTTACTGTGCGGTGGTTAATGGCAGCTGGTAATAATGTTTGGCGGAAACAGTAATGTCTCTTTGCCTGTCTGTTGCAGACGCGTGCAGTCTCAGTTAATGGCAGCTGGTAATAATGTCTGGCAGAAACAGTAATGTCTCCTTGCCTGTCTGTTGCAGACGCGTGCAGTCTCAGTTCGACCAGCTGGAGCGCGAGTACACGCACCAGGCCCTCGGCCGCCTGCGCAACTCTGGCAAAGTGAGTACATCAAATAGTTTCACCTGCTCTTTCTCTTGTACTTTTTATGCTGCATAACCTCGTGTTGTAACGTGCATGTTTTGGCTGCAATCTATTGCGCCGGGTTACAATATCGCATCGTTATGCAATGTTGTGTGTAATGTTGTTTGTTTTGTAATTGCATTTGTCAGATCTTCTGTCTTCTTGTGCCCCATATCTTGACATCTCCGCACAAATTTTGTCGATGTTGCTCCCTGTATAGCGCTTATTTCGTCATCTTATTCAAGCCAAACATGTGCGGTAAATTCACCACCTCCTTACTGAGCTAAACGCTCCCTCACGATGGATGTAACAAGCATGCAAGAGTAACTTTACGTTTTGCCTCCAAAGAACTCTGCGTAGTTTAGCTATGACTTTGGTGGTAGAAAACAACAGCGCCTTACAAAAACGTAAACACACGCACGAACGCAATCTGCTTTTTGAGTATATATATTAAAAATTGCCTCAAGGCAGCAGCTCGTTCAAGTGTTGCTACTCAAAGCTCCCGTGATAAGACAAGCGGGATGATAAGAAAGTGGATGACAGGTCAGAGAGAAAAATCAAAGGCGCACATGTTTCTGCTTCACAGGACAACCTCGCGACGGTTTAGGATCGAAGTGCCTGCACAGAGCTACAGAAATGTTTCGGTATAGTGGCGGGTACTGCCTATTTTTTCTATCATTTAGGTATTGAATTGTACGCGCATGTATCAATGCATTTATTCGCTACGTTTATAAAGGTGATACGTGGACTACTTAATGATATTATTAACTGATAATTTTGGTATCGAGAATAGGAAATTATGATTTCAGGACCAATTTAAATTTTTCGTTAACATTGCCTTGCTTGGCGGAGGCATGCACTCTCAGAGTGCTCTAGTGTGACATTTTGTTACATATGTAACAGTAACACTAAATTCAGCTGCCTCTGTTCTACATCAATACACTGTTTATTTTACTACTCTAGCAAAACCATGTCAGTTTACTGCAAAAACGAAAGGCTGTTATAAACACTTGCTTCGCTCAATTTTCCTTCAATTCGTTTTTTTTTTTATGAATTTAATACTGATGCAATATTTGAAAGTGCGAACAGGTTTCCCAATCAATAGCAAATGCAAAAGAATTTGGGGAAGTATTCTAAAGCAAAAAGTGATGAACCAATACATGAAGTCATGTCAGTCGCATCGTGCGGTGGGGCCCAAGGATGATCAGACTTAACAGGTTAGCGCACGTGGAGGGCCCAAGCTGTGACGTCACAAGATGCTAGTACGTTGATAAGTAGCTATTATACATTGTTTCTCCATCATTCTATTTGGGCCTTCAGAGTGTCCTACATGAGATGATTCGCTGGCGACTAGCGTGAGGAATAAGACCGCTGCTGCCACTAGAAATGCATCAGAGTCGGGTCCACTGGAATTGCGCCGCGTGACATTTTCTGGCTGTTTCGATTTCACACCTCGAGAGAAGCGCAAGATTTGCTCTAGAATTGCCCAATGTAACCGGGTAACCCGTGGCGTCGTCCTCATGGAGGCGCGATTCTCTATCACTGCGCAGATGAAACTATAGCACTTTTAACCTTTAAGCACACGGCTGTTTTTATTATTAGTGAAACACTTATGTTGCTATTACACGTGGTGCAGAAATAACTGCGCCGTTTTTTATATAAACTGTACTTTTTGTTGCTCATAAGTAACTGTGCCGGTGTTTCTGTCTTTGCTATAAAACTGAATTGTCGCTCCTTATTTCATTAGTTACACTGCTGGTATTGACGCTCGTAGGTTCTTCTTCTCCACACCCACTTGCTTTCTTTTTCAACTCCTATAGGCTCAGTTGACCGTTCGTTTTCCGACGTGCTGTTCCCTTGCCCGCTGATCGCTGGTGCGTGACATCCCCGTCTTGCTTTGGCATACGAGTCCCCTTTTGTTTCTTGATATGGTGACCAGGCAGGCTTTTGCCTTAACCTGTCGCAAAGTAATAGTCCGACCGGACACACGTGGCCCGCTGCTAGGACATACAGCAGCAGACAAGCCGCACTTGCGGCTAGTGTTGCTAAATGTTAATCGGCAAATGTCGCTAGATGAGCTCGAAAATAACACGAGAAACCCAAAATACTGGAAATAAAAGTCTATTTTTGCTTGTTCCTGTTAACGGTTCCGGACAAGTTAAGTCAAGTGGGCTTGGCTTAGCTCGACTTTTAGGTCCCAAATCGAACACGTCCATAGTCCCGCTTGATTTAGGCTAAGCATATTTAGTTTATGTCCTAATCGAACGCGTTTTANGTAATGTCTCCTTGCCTGTCTGTTGCAGACGCGTGCAGTCTCAGTTAATGGCAGCTGGTAATAATGTCTGGCAGAAACAGTAATGTCTCCTTGCCTGTCTGTTGCAGACGCGTGCAGTCTCAGTTCGACCAACTGGAGCGCGAGTACACGCACCAGGCCCTCGGCCGCCTGCGCAACTCTGGCAAAGTGAGTACCTACATCAAATAGTTTCACCTGCTCTTTCTCTTGTACTTTTTATGCTGCATAACCTCGTGTTGTAATGAGCATGTTTTGGCTGCAATCTATTGCGCCGGGTTACAATTTTGTATCGTTATGCAATGTTGTGTGTAATGTTGTTTGTTTTGTACTTGCATTTGTCAGATCTGCTGTCTTCTTGTGCCCCACATCTTGACATCTCATATGCGCTCGCAATTTGTAATGAAGCCTTGCACAAATTTTGTCGATGTTGCTCCCTGTATAGCGCTTATTTCGTCATCTTACTCAAGCCAAACATGTGCGGTAAATTCACCACCTCCTTACTGAGCTAAACGCTCTCTCACGCTGGATGTAACCATCAAGCAAGAGTAACTTTACGTTTTGCCTCCAAAGAACTCTGCGAGTTTAGCTATGACTTTGGTGGTAGAGAAACAACAGCGCCTTACAAAAACGTAAATACACGCACGAACGCAATCTGCTTTTTGAGTATATATATTATAAATTGCCTCAAGGCAGCAGCTCGTCCAAATGTTGCTACTCAAAGCTCCCGTGATGAGACAAGCGGGATGATAAGAAGCTGGATGACAGGTCGGAGAGAAAAATCAAAGGCGCACATGTTTCTACTTCAGAGGACAATCTCGCAACGGTTTAGGATCGTAGTGCCTGCACAGAGCTACAGAAATGTTTCGGTATAGTGGCGGGTACTGCCTATTTTTTGTATCATTTAGGTATTGAATTGTACGCGCATGTATCAATGCATTTATTCGCTACATTTATAAAGGTGATGCATGGACTCCTTAATGATATTATTAACTTATAATTTTGGTGACGATAAAAGGAAATTATGATTTCAGGACCAATTTAAATTTTTCGTTAACATTGCCTTGCTTGGCGGAGGCATGCACTCTCAGAGTGCTCTAGTGTGACATTTTATTACAAATGTAAGTGTAACACTAAATTCAGCTGCCTCTGTTCTACATCAATACACTGTTTATTTTACTAACTCTAGCAAAACCATTTCAGTTTACTGCAAATACGAAAGGCTGTTATAAACACATGCTTCGCTCAATTTTCCTTCAATTCGTTATATTTTTCTGAATTTATTACTGATGCAAGTTTTGAAAGTGCATACAGGTTTCCCAATCAATAGCAAATGCAAAAGTATTTGGCGAAGTATTCTAAACAAAGCAAAAAGTGATGAACCAATACATGAAGTCATGTCAGTCGCATCGTGCGGTCGGGCCCAAGGATGATCAGACTTAACAGGTTAGCGCACGCGGAGAGCCCAAGCTGTCGTACACTCCGGGTACTAAGCTTGTGACGTCACAAGATGCTAGCACGTTGATAAGTAGCTATTATATATTGTTTCTTCATCATTCCATTTGGGCCTTCAGAGTGTCCTACAATTTTTGTAGTTGCTCAGAAATACGCATCAAAGCATCTACGAACTTTTTTTTAGCTCTCTGAAGGAAAAAAATTTGAAAGAGTTAAGTTAGCATTTGTAAATTGCAATACATCAACTGAGTTTTATCGAGAGTAATATGGCATCCTGAAGATGGAATCATATGGTTGAAAACCTTCATATTTTCGATACATTTTTGTCTTCTACAAAAAACTGCTATCCTCTATAATTTCAAAACGCTGCAACAAGAAATGGTTTAGATGCGTATGATTAAACGCCGAGATAGAAGAACTTTTTAACAAGATCTGTATAGAAAACATTGAAGCACCAAAGAAACAAATTTGTTTCCATCCGGCGAAGTAAAAGTCTATACTTAATATGCTGAAACCATATAATTACTCAGGAAATTAGAAAAAAACATCGGCTACTATACGCTGCGTGCGTTACAGCAATATAACAGTAGTGTGCCGTCCGACTCGCTTTAACTAACTTGCAAAAAATTACCTAACCTTATTCCCCACACTTAAACTGTCTTACAGAACGATGTCGTTGAACTGGTGAATAATAAATCCATAACTTTTTCCCATCATACTGTATTGTTTAACGCTAGGAGCGGCGGACTCGCTCTGTTACGACGAACAGCTTAGGTCGAAACTTTACACGCGAACGGTCCGACCGGGAGCTTGCCTGTTACCGAAAAACAAAGCAAGTAATTATTAAATATTACAACAATTTGGCAAACAGTATCACATTGATAATAGTCTTTTCTATACTAACTGTGTTATTCATAATTCATATCTGAATTATGGTAGACAATTACGACTACGGCAGTGCGCTAACCTGTTCCGTCTCATCATCCTTGTTCAGGCCTACTTGGTAAATGCCCTCCGCCACTGTGGTCTTACTGGAACTTCAATCTTCACGAGCTCTGTGTGTAGGGATTTTTTTTAAGCTTTTCAGTGGCTTTGCGTCGAATGTCAAGTAGTCTGTTGCAGAATCCTTCACCTGCTGATACGTTTTCAGTTTTCAGCTTCTTTTCACTTCCCACAAGCATTATGTTCTCTCTACTGCGCAGTCAAATGGGCTGGTACGGTGGCAACTTAACTGCGAGGTGATTCGCTGGCGACTAGCGTGAGGAATAAGACCGCTGCTGCTACTAGAAATCCATCTGAGTCGGGTCCGCTGGAATTGCGCCGCGTGACATTTTCTGGCTGTTTCGATTTCACACCTCGAGAAAAGCGCAAGATTTGCTCTAGAATTGCCCAATGTAACCGGGTAACCCGTGGCGTCGTCTTCATGGAGGCATGTTTCTCCATCACTGCGCAGATGAAACTAGCACTTTAAACCCTTAAGCATACGGCTGTTTTTATTATTAGTGAAACACCTATGTTGCTATTACACGTGGTGCAGAAATAACTGCGCCGTTTTTTATATAAACTGTACTTTTTGTTGCTCATAAGTAACTGTGTCGGTGTTTCTGTCTTTGCTATAAAACGGAATTGTCGCTCCTTATTTCATTAGTTACACTGCTGGTATTGACGCCCATAGGCTCTTCTTCTCCACACCCACTTGCTTTCTTTTTCAACTCCTATACGCTCAGTTGACCGTTCGTTTTCCGGCGTGCTGTTCCCGTGCCCGCTGATCGCTGGTGCGTGACATCCCCGTCTTGCTTTGGCATACGAGTCCCTTTTTGTTTCTTGATATGGTGACCAGGCAGGCTTTTGCCTTAACCTGTCGCAAAGTAAGAGTCCGACCGGACACACGTGGCCCGCTGCTATGACATACAGCAGCAGACAAGCCGCACTGGCGGCCAGTGTTGCTAAATGTTAATCGGCATATGTCGCTAGATGAGCTCGAAAATAACACGAGAAACCCAAAATACTGGAAATAAAAGTCTATTTTTGCTTGTTCCTGTTACCGGTTCCGGACAAGTTAAGTCAAGTGGGCTTGGCTTAGCTCGACTTTTAGGTCCCAAATCGAACACGTCCATAGTCCCGCTTGATTTAGGCTAAGCATATTTAGTTTATGTCCTAATCGAACGCGTTTTAAG
>LQNS02000231.1:2657750-2677989 GCA_001587735.2 Parhyale hawaiensis
GCCCAGCGTACTGCTTCGGCAATAAGTGAGATGAATCAACCGTTTCAGAAAATGGTTAATTTAAGTCAGATATGTTAAGGTTAGATAGGGTAGGTTATGCCATGGTAATTAGGGTTCATCAAGGACTGCGTTAGCCTAGGTAAGGCTAGGCTGAGTCATGTCCAGTTAGAGAATACAGATATGCGAACATAACCTACAGCATGTAATATATCAGAAATAAACGTAAACTTTTATAGTTGTACACGCAATGTCCCGCATCTCTTCAACATTACTCCCCATTGAACTAATAGAACCTGGCCTAGTCTAACGTAGCTTAAAACAAACCTATCCATTTATGAGTGATTCAGTTCACTTATTGGTTACGCATTGCGTGCAAAGCTTGGTGACATTTACTCCCTGTAACATGTGCATAAAATACACCGAGACTCAATATAAACTGCTAACACACGAGCAATTTTCACATGCTGCTAACATCGAGACGAAGTTCAAGTACATCACACACCTTAATAGATGTCTATTATTTATGAGAATAAACTTCACGGCACGTAAATAGTCAATTCACATAGTTTTTCCAGAGTATGCATCCGAGTGCAACACCATCATTGACTATCACCCTTCGCCCCTCCTACTGTGGCCTGTGACCTGCCACGCCATTGGCTGCCTTGAGACTGTACTTGCTGAAAGGTTCAGGAATAAAATTCGCGTCCCGGTGGGAGGACCAGCAGCCCGGCCGTTAGGCGCTGTCTGCAGCCGTAGAGTGTAGGGACGCAGGCCTGGTAATCACTGTTCTGTTTGTTGTCTGGAACGTCGGCAAAGAAACCGTGTTCGAACTGCCAATTGCTTCGTGCCAAGTTGCGCTTCTCTTTCTTCCTTCTGTAGCTCTTTTGGCTTGCCAAGCAAGATATTTTGTACCTGGAATTGCCAGCCAGGAAACGCTTCACTGTATAGAGTTAGCTAGCTATGAAAATTTTCATCTTCACTTATTTGAGAATGAGTCGGAAATTAATGAAAGAAGAATGTTTGGAAAATAGTCTAGGTTCATTTTTTGAAGTAATGACCGATACTCGCCCTTCCTAGTATACAGTGGAGTCCAGGAAATGTTTTGTAGACACATATATGGTTAAGTTTATATAGGTGTGCAGCGTGGGACTGTACAGCAGAACAGCAACGAATAAGCGCATTAGAGACACTACTTATCGGTGAGCTATCAGACAGACTTTAAAAATTGAAGAGAGGCACGGGAGACTTGTTGTTATTGAGTTTGTGCTGTGTCCCTCAGACGTATAGTTATGGAACCATCAACAAGCCCACACTAATGTTTGCTCGCACACGTTTCGGCTCCAAACATCGGAAGCGGTGGCGAAAGAAGGCCTGCTATTGGCTGCCACATACGAGCTCGCAGCTCTCAATTATTCTGCAGGAGATCTTTCCACCGTCCCCTGCAGCCGCATACACTAGCGTCTGAAGAATTCACTCTGTTTATTTGGGCCGAGATTGATAAGCAGGTATCGAGCTTTTGATAAACGTCTTTATTCTAGAAACATATAACTCAATCTGCTGCGCATTCCACACCTAACAAAGATTTTTGCTATGGCTGCTACTTCATTCAAGACCTGCTGTACATCTTGGAGCTCTGTGAACAAACTTCACTTACTATTTTTTATCCTTCTTATATGTTGCTAGGATTTTTTGGAGAACTATCCCGTACTCTACGGTTAATGATCCCTAGGGTACGGAACTCCTCTTGATCGATTCAAAGTTTACTTTTCAGTCTCTGTAGCCCTAATGTTCGCTCTTGTTCCTGCCACAGCCTAAGGATGAACTTCCTTGTTATGTCAGGCAGTGTTGGTAGGACGCCCGTACGTGTGCAGCTCCACGCCTGCAGCAGTATCAAATAATTCAAACGTTTAACGTATCAAGAATGAGTACTGACCCACAACACATTTTTTTATTATAAAATCAACTGCGAATGATGCCAGCGTACTGGATGAGGTCGAACAAGTGTATATATATATATATATATATATATATATATATATAAAGACAAACCGGCTGTAAGTGGTTATGTGCAATGTGGAAATAAGTCGCCACTAGCCAACCCGTTGGCCACGGAATGCAGCATCACCTCCGCATAAGATAGGCGGTCTGTGTAGCACCACCTGGAATTCGTTCGAAGATTTCAAGGTAAGATATTCCTAGCTTAAGCCTAACCAATTACACTGTAATCCTAAGAGAGGAAGGAAGAAGGAGTACGTAACAGCTTCGGTAAAACGAGGAAATAGAAGGAGGAGCAAAAAAAGAAAACAATGAATAGGGTCAGGAAAGGTCCAAGTGATATTGAAGGGACGGAAGGGAGAGCATTCCGAACACCTTATGAAGAAGCTGACGCCCCCAGCCAGAGAGTAACCTTATGGGCTCCTGCGCTCACTACTCACTATAGTAAAGGATTGTCACATCCAATCCAATCTATAGTTTCATATACAACAGACGGGCTGGTCAGTCAGTTTTCAGAGTGTGACTTTCTACCATGATGAAAACATAATAATGATGCATGATTTGCCGGTAAAACGAGGTGTATTGAATATTTTGTTCACCAGTGCGTCAAAGCTAGAGTAATTTCCAGACTGTAGCTACCCTTATCACCTCAATCAGTAGTTTAATTTATTGGAGCAAGTTGTGCACAATCGATCTTTAGGAGGGATTAAAGTTCACTATAAATAGATAATTTTCCACCATGTGCACTAGCATATAGTAGTTTACCATAAAACGTTGAGTGAATTTTCTGTAGCATCACAATCATAGAAAACAATTGTTGTGGAAACTATGGCAACCAGCTAAGTCTCTCCTCCCCGTCTCCCCCTCCCCGTGTTCAAAATTAAAGGCAAATTAGTTCATTGACAAAGTAATCCGCATTTCTCGCAAGAATCTCACTGCTAAGAATGTCAAGACAATTAGACGGTGTCCATTGATGAGTTAATTTATTTCCATGGCAAGTTGTGACTGAGACGCCAGCGACGGAGGAGACCATGCGCCGTCACGTCACTCACGTGCACGCTCTCTGCTGCTCAATCGCCGCGCATGTTCACGGTATCAGAAGAGATGATGACGTTACAAGTCTGTAAAATTTCTTCCTCTGTTAGAGCAAGTGGCTCTGACAGCGGAATCATTCGCGTTATGAAGCATGGCATGAGGACTAGGTTGCAAACTGCTCCCACACGCTACTTTAACTTTGCTCCTTAACTTTAATCTCTAGTTTCTAAATGAGTGTTGGTGCGAAACAGTAAGCCTGGTGCCCTCCTTTTTAAGTGACAGGTGCATATGACTGCGGACACTGTATGTCTACACCAGCAGATCCTTGGCCGCTCAGCTGCGGTATTTTGCCGCGCAGGTCAACTGGGCGCAAGTTTTTCGTCGGTGACGAGTCCGCCATCGCTAGTATTTCGCTCATAATCTTTGTATATATTTTGCTAACGCATCTAATTCGCTAACCTAACAAAGCTTAGCTTTACCTATAATAATCTAACTTAACCGAACTAATTCTAAAGTATCGTGACCGTTAACAGTCGTGATCATGCTTGGTGGTTTTTCCTTTACTGGTTTTACCTCATCAATTTCAGGCTCCTTTTCGTTGCATTCATTTTTTATCGATAATGAACGATAATGGACTACAACCTATTCGGTGCCAATGTTCCCCATCTGGCTGCTAGCCTGCTTCTGAACGGCCGCGTCAGTACGTTGCGACTGTGAGTTTCAGTCTTGTAAGTGACTTGGTTGGTACTGCAGCTCTAAAGCTCCAGTTGTTCGGTTGTCTCTGAGGACATTGACGGTGGGAAAAGTGTGTTATGTTCAGCTGCTTCTATATTTAGCGAATTACACGCCAAATAGGGCGTGTACTATCCTACCATGGGATTATCCTACTACCGTTGTATTTCTGAGCCATTCTTCAGGAGCATTTTACTTTTGTCCTTTGGAATATCCTTTTGGTGTGAAATGTTCTGATTTGGACGTAGCTTAGAGAATTTTTGTTTTCCGTATATTCTTCAACTACGAGTTTCTCATGCATCGCCCTGGGCAAATTCCAGTAGCAACATTGCGTAGGAGTGAAGTTGGAGCTCGACCTATGAGACCGCTGTTGACAGCGCCGACGGTAAGGATGAAAAAACCCAAACTCTTAATTTAATATCGACTCACTGCATTTGTGGCGTCGGTACCTTCTGTGGCACATACTGTAGGTATGTATTGCTGAGGACTGAATGCGTTCGGACATTGTAAAAAGAGAGACCTATACATCGGGTCTCGCGTCATGGCTGCACAGTGGTAAATTTGTTGCGCGTGTAGGTGTGTGTGCACTTTACGTGAGGCCTACTATTGGTGGAAATGGGTCAGTCCCTCTTGACGCATCTTAGCTGAACCCTTATGAGAGTACAAATTTGATTAATATAGAAAACTGGGCTAAAATAAGCTTAAAAGGGTGGTGAAGTCTTATTGCAGTCCTGAAATTTTACATTCCTGAATTTTGGTGCCAGACATTCCTGTATTCCAGTGGTAGTGGTGGCAGTGATTGCTATATCCGTATAGCCGTTTGCTTGACTTCCTCCGTCTGTCCACTTGGCTGATGCCGCCCGTCCCTTGGTCGATACGCTGTCGTGCCAAGAAGACAGCGCTTATGGATTGCTTCGTCCGTGCGTGTACCAGAGGGAGAAGAACCCTGTAATTTGGATGGCTATTTGAGGAAGTGTGGGCTCTATATCCGGGCATACTTCCGCATGAATGATGAGCTGAAGAGGAGCAGTGAGCCGGCTGAAGTATACGCCGGTGTGTGCCGCTCACGAACTTCTGTTTGGCTCCTGTGCCCTCATTTCCCTGTAGGACGAGGCACGGCGTGCGCCAGACACACCGCTAGTACAGGCATAGCACACATAACACGGAGCGAGGGCGACCCTGTACACTACAGCAACTAGTTACAGTCTTAGATGGCTGCGTTAGAGCTACTGATCGCCGGTCGGCGATGTAGTAATTGCTGTAGTACGAGGAGTGTTCGCCCGCTGTTGTGTCGTATGATGCGTCGTCTTAAGTCTTTCTGGAGCCATTGTCTCGATGTTGGTAATCTGAAGCCTCATAGATCAGGATCTCGTATGTTCTGTCAATCATTCGCGATTTTTTTTATTTTTTCTGAGCGAATGCAGAGTGTGTCTGTTGACGGCGTTTTGAGCGCCTCAGTCGGGGTTGTGTCTGGCGTCCCTCAGGGCAGTGTGCTTGGCCCGCTGTTGTTCGTTCTCTATACTACTGACATGTTCTCTTCGCTTGAAAATACGATGATCAACTATGCCGACGATTCAACTTTGATGACAGTTATACCTGCTCCTCACCTTCGTGATGCTGTCGCTCGGGCTCTGACTAGGGATTTGTCACGCATTAGTGTATGATGCTCGGCCTGGACTATGAAGCTGATTGCCAGTAAGACCAAGTCGATGATTATCAGTCGCTCTCGGACACTTGTACCGCAGCATCCCCATCTGGAGATTGATGACACTTTGCTTCAGGAGTCTAGCTCCTTGGAGATTCTTGGCGTTGTCTTTGATGAGAAGCTTACTTTGAGCCGCATATTAGGAGGTTGGTCTCACGTGCTTCCACTAAGATTGGGCTCCTGCGTAATGTGAATTCTGTGTTTGGTGACAGTCAGGTTGCCCGCAGATGTTTCTATGCGTTTTGCTGCCTGTGTTAGAGTATTGCTCACCGGTCTGGGCTTCAGCTGCTGACACTCACTTGCGTCTGTTGGGCCGACTTGTTAGTTCAGCTAGCAGGCTGTGCGCTGATAATGATCTAGTGAACCTGTCCCACAGGAGAAGAGTAGCAGAGCTTTGTATGTTTTATGAGGTGTACAATAATGAGAGGCATTGGTTTTATTCTCCTCTCCTTGCCCTCAAGGTTTTTGGGAGGGAAATTCGTGCTGCGTGCGGAGCGCACTCTTTCACTTCGGAGGCTGTCGTTTGTCGAACTAATCAGTTCTATCGGTGCTCTGTGCTCTGGTCGGCTAAGGTCTGGAATTTGTTACCGGCATCGGCTTTTGGACGTATTGGCCTGCAAGCGCTTAAGTCAGCTGTAATTGTTTTTTTTTTTTTTTTGGATTTCCTTTAGCAGCGTTTTGGGCTTCCCGTTGTAGCAAGATGCTTCATTTGGGTTTTATTACCAGTCCGTGGGAGCTCAAGCGTGAATGAAATATAAAAAATATAAATATATTCTTTGATATGAGAGTCTGAAGTGATTGTTACAAAAACTATGCAGAAAATAAGCATGGTTTTAAAATTGTTATCACCCGCGAACGAAGTGAGAGAGGTGATAATGTTTTCGTTGAATATTTGAGTAAATATATATATATATTTGTATGTCTGTCATCTCAAAAAGTGATCGAAGGAGTTGAGCATTATTCATAACTTTTTGTAGGGAGTTTGGTGGGTCGCCCTAGATGTGACCCATGTCAAAAAACTGGGCCTAGCTGGCCATAAAAAACGATAGAGATGCCATTTGCTCTCTACCCAAAAAAAGGTAGAAGGGGTTGTGCTATGTTCATGATTTTCTGCAGTGGTTGTAGTGGGCTGTTCTCGATGTAACCCATGTCAAAAAACTTGGCCTAGCTGGCCATAAAAAAAACGACGGCGATGTAATTTGCTCTCTATCCCAAAAAGGGAGAAGGGGTTGAGCTTTGTTCACGATTTTTGCAGGGAGTCTGGTGGGCTGTACTCGATGTGACCACGCCAAAGAACAAAGATTAGCTGGCCATCAAAAATGATGGCGATGAAATTTGTTCCCACTGCGGGTGATGGACTTACGTCACGAGGCGTTCTAGTTGATTTTGCGTTAGTTCAATCCAAGAATCAAAAGAACCTCCATTTGTTGTGGTTTGTTTGTGGTCTGGAAGTCTACAGATGGAATGATTAAAGTGTCAACCTGCTTCGCTTATATTCGATTGCGGCAGTTGTTTCAAATGCGATGAAGAGCTGACGCAGTGACGCTTCTCCAGCAGGTGCCCAGCAGGTGCTTCACGGGCCCCCACACCATTCCTATGAAAACAGCTATTGCTTGCCCTGGCCACTGGTCAGTCTGACTGGATCACCCTTGACACGAGCGACACACTCGCTGAACCAAGGGCGGGTAGTAGACACGACGGCAGAACTGTTGAGCCGCACGGAAAATAGGACTGTGGCAAATGTTGCGCTTGAGCGTGGCAGCTGTGAGTTGCCGCTTGGTGTGGGCTGAAAATGCCAGCCAGCTAAGACTGGGACTTCCACTACATCGTTGTAGGTCGTCTGGTCACGGCACTGTTCTTTTGGGAACCCAGCTGCCTAACTGTGTGATTAGTTGGGCCAAATAACTTTTCTTCAATCCAATTATTCTTCTTAGGCAAATGTTCTACAGCTTCAGTCTCGTCTACAATGAATATGGAGTCATAACACCTGATCTTACTTGCTAATATTGCTGCATGCATATAATTCAGTATGGCTTCGTTAGGAAAATTTCTGAAATTTCTACAGAACTACAATAATAACAGCAAGATAACGCCAAAGAATGATTCAAGTTTAATAAGATATAAGCAATGCACCGTGCACACGTTCGCTAGGGAGTCTGAAGCAGATAAGAAAGAGTTCCCCGATGGTGTGTCGGTCCGACCTAAACTACAGAACGGTGGAAATGAATACGAAGCAAATGTTTCTAGTAATTCCTCAAAACCGTAGTTTTTCGTCTGCGACCTGCACCAGAGATTGCCCTACTAGTTGCCCAGCAGTAACTTTAAGTTTTATGCGGCAGGTTCGTGGCCAAGTAATTGATATAGCAGAAGAAAGAATGTTTCTGTTGTGAAAGTATCCACCTCATCGTACTCTTTGTGGTGTTGCACCAAATTCCATATCTCTTCCTCCTGCCCAAATGCAATTATTCAAGTATTCACTATAAGAAACCTTGGGAGTTGTATATTAATGAATGCCCATATTAGTAGTGATTGAGTAAATAGTTGGATCTGTTTGTACGTTTTCCTCTGAACAGACTGGCTCAGACCTGAGTGACCGAGTCCGTCGAGCTGATCCCGGAGGAGGATTTTTCGTGGAACTCCAGTGTCTGTAATTTGTGAACGAAGCACACTAAGCTTGGATGCTTGGCGAGGGAAGCGTCTTGAATCGATGTTATGATAAATCGAATGCTACATCTCTCACTCAGTTTGTTGTTCTACGCTACGCTCCACTTCGCAGTGTTTACATATAAGAATGAGTTTTACTTCACCATTTGGTATTTCGCGCGCAATATAAGCCTAGAGCGCCTAGTATCTTACCTACCTATCTATGTTATGCTTAAAGTCTGTGAACTTTATTTATTTGTGTCTTGTTTATACACTTGCTTGTGTCTTGTTTGACACAGCTTTTTCGCTTTTAGATAGGAAGAAATTCGAGGGATGAAGATGTAATTCGATTGTATCTGTGATACGGAAGTTAAACTGAGCTTGGCCTCAAGAACGGGCACCATAAATTCAGCGGTGCTCTGGGAATACAACTTAAATACGTCACATATATCTTTGCTTACAGCCTGGGTGTTGAATATTCATTAGAGAAGCAAAGAATCTGTTGATAGTGAACCGTACGGCCAGCTCTTTGACGGGCAGGAGAGGATGGCCGAATAGCGGGTGGTCTATGCCCAGCTAAATAACACCTGCTTTTTTACGAAAGTAAAGACGATCGTGATGACGACCCAACGGGTCACGGACCGTTTACTATTATGCTAGAAGTCTGTGAACCTTGTTTACGTGTCTTGTCTATTTACTTGCTTGCTGTGTCTTGTTTGACACAGCTTCTTGTTGTTTTAGTTACGCAGGGGGAGGCTTCGGAGGGGGTCGAGCAAGTGGCGGAAGGTATGAAAAGGAAGGCAGAGAGCGCAGAAAGTGAAGTCCCAGGTAAAGGATTGTCCCTTAGAGAGGTGGGAAGGAGCGGGGTGGGATGGGCAGGACATTCGAATAGGTGGTTCACAGTATGAGGGTCATTGTGGCATTCAGGGCAGGAGTCTGAGTCTACTTGTCCGACCCTGTGGCGGTAAGACATCAGGGCAGAGTAAAAGCCTGAACGTAGCTGCGTTAGGGTAGAGCGGGCCGCTCGTGGAAGAGCGGTCACCTCAGGTGAGATCTGCGGTGGAACGGTGCTCAAAACCCTAGCTACAGAGAGACGATTTAGTGAAGCTCGCACGGCAGACTGATGGAGGAAGGCGATAGCTGCACGGTACTCTTCAGGTGGCATGATATTATCTGTTAGTAAGTGGTTGACGTCAGAGTGGAATCTGGTTGTCAGGTTTTGGCGGATGTGTCGACGACCGGCTTGTGCAGTGACGACGGAGTGGGCTGAGTGATCATGACGAAGGGCGTAGATGAGGTATTGGCGGCACTGAAGGTCGAGAGATTGGTCAACCCTGAGGAATTTGGACTCTGAATAGATATGATCGACGGATGCCATGCGAAGGCAACCGGTCGCAGAACGGAGAGCGCCGATTTGAACTGTCTGCAGCTTCTGAATCGCAGAATGGCGAGCTCCAGGATACCAGACAGGGGCCGCGTAGGTGCAGAAGGGTCGGATAAATGCCTTATATGTGAGAAGCAGGGTCTCCTTGCTCTGGCCCCAGCGTGTGCCAGCTAGGGCTTTGAGCAATGTAAGGCGGTTGGAAGCTCGGGCAGCGATAGAAGTGATGTACGGTGTAAAAGTAAAGTGGGTGTCGAAAGTGACGCCGAGGATCTTGGGGCGGCGCTCCAGAGGCAGGACAGAGTTGTTAACACTGATTTGAGGGTCAAGTCCAGACTGATGGGTGTCGGTCGTCCATAGTGTTGAGTTGGATTTAGAGATTGAGATGGTGAGGCCCTTGGCAGCTGCCTAGTCACTGATCACACAGCTTTTTCGCTTTTAGATGGAAAAAAAATCAAGCCTCAGTCTGGGAAGTACGCCCTGGGAAGTTTTAGAGTCCGCCATACAATCCATGCCATCTTGCAGGAGTCAAATCAAGACGGATATTTATGGAGTGTGGTAACGTGGATACCGACCACTTGCTATCTACGTCGAGTGCACGAATGAATTGAAATTTTATTCACCTGGCCAGTATGGTCTAGAGGGGAAATACTGCATTTTCTGAATCTTGCTTCACTTCGCGAACTAACTGGGTGCCTTTCATATGACGATGATGCTTCTTCTTCCGATCATGGTAGATGGAAGGTGGTATCTTTGACAGAGTTTTAGATCCCGTTGGGCATCGGCTGTATTATCACATGGCCTACCTAACCTTTAGATAAATATCTTCGTTGCATTTATAGAAACTCAGTCTTGGAGTTTTCGTTAGTTTGGTGCATACTGCATCTTGCTTATGCTTGCATTACATCGCTGCCAAATTTCGACGCTGGAGGTTCAACACTCAATTGGTATCCACAATACGGTGAGCCCTGGTCATTTCCAGCAAATTATTTTGACTGAGCTCTATTTTCTTAGGGCAGCTTAACGTTTGACCAATTCCATGGAAGCTGATATTCACGCGTTATCTTCCAGAAGAATATTTTGCTCTCGCAAAACTCATGGTTGTTCAGCTTGCGTTTCACTAATGGAAGATCAGACCTGCAGGTATAATACAGTAAATCCTATAATGGGAACCGAAACAATAAAAAGCTCAATCACAAAATTTTTGCCGTCATTTTGGACGGCTGGGTTCTTTAGTACTATACTAAAAGTCTGTGAACTTTGCTTATTTATTTACTTGCTTGTGTCTTGTTTGACACTGCTTTTTCGCTTTTAGACGGGAAGAAATTCGAGGGGTGAAGATTTAACTTGATTGTATCTGTTATACGATAGTTAAACGGAGCTCGGCCTCAAGTTTAACTTCCGTATCATAGATACAATCGTGCTATGCGAAATACAACTGCCATACGTAACATATAACTTTGCTTACAGCATGGGTGTTGAATATTTGTTAGAGAACGAAAGAATCTGTTGATAGTGAACCGTATGGGCAGCTCCTTGACGGGCAGGAGAGGACGGCCGAAGAGCGCGTGGTTTATGCTCAGCTAAATAACACTTGTTTTTTTTTTTTTGTGAAAGCAAAGACGATCGTGATAACGACCCAACGGGTCACGAGCCGTCTAGTATAATACTAAAACTCTGTGAACCTTGCTTGTATATTTACTTGCTTGTTTGCTCACGATCTTCGCTATATGATAGGAAGAAATTCGAGTGTTGAAGACTTCATGAGACTGGAGTACCGATATTTGATAACTGGCCTGTCAAAGTGGCTAGCTGGTGGTTTTGACCCGACGGGTCGCGGATAGCGTAGCATAATGATAAAACTCTGATAATATTGCATGTTTGCTTGCATATAGCCATGCATGCGATCTTCGCTATATGATAGGAAGAAATTCGAGCCTTGAAAATTTACAACACGGCAATATTAAGCCCGATGTGTATTGATCTATTTAATTGTTTGTTTATTTATTTGTTGATTTATTATTATATCTTATTTGTTGATCTGTCCATTTCTTGTCACGCTTTAAGAAAATAGTCGAAAATTAGCTAGGCTGAAAACTGTGATCATCCTGTCAAGCTGCACTGAAAACTTATGGGTAGAAAATAGACCAGGTTGCAGATGATGGCTAATTATCGTAGCTATTTTTATCAGTGAAGTTGAAATTCGAACCACGAAGATATCTTAAGCTTCTCTTTGGCTTACCATAAAGTCTGATTCGTATTGCCATCTCCATACATTGAATTCAGTAAATGATCAACGAAGCACTGGCGACGCGACGATTTTCTAAGGGGCAGTAGACACAATAAGTTTTTCCTGCTGACTGTTTTCCTTCGACGGAGCAGTTTTCGCTTCAACAGAAAAATTTCGATGCACTGAACGCTTCCCATTCTGTAAGCAGGATACACAGCGAGAAATTTAATTAAATTCAGTAATGCTTTGCTGCTGGCTAATATGAGCTCGATTTTTTCGCTTCTCATCTAATTTAGGGAATAATTGTTGCGCTTAGTTGAATTTAAAGAAAAACACTTGTCTCCTATGACAGTTGGAGTTGGCCATTGTAACGCATCCTTCAGAAGTATATCTTGAACATAAGATGTTAAATAAAGACGGGTAATTACAAATTCCTCACTGACATTTTGACAGAGCGCGTACTCTAGTCTAATAATACTGTACAGCCTGTAGTAATCATTAACCAAACGTCCCTCCAAAAAAAGAGCTCTCTGAGAGCGTATACCTCCGTCAAGCAAGGCATGGTAACGAAAAATTAAAATTGGTTCTGAAACCCTGATTTTCCTTCTTCTATCAACACCAAAATCAAATCATTTGTGCTTTTTAACAGCATAAAGAGTTTTTAATTTTCTTGTAGTTCCGTTCAAAACTTTTTGAGATATGCTGCTAACAAACATTCTAAGAAACATCAATCAAACACACAACCGGACCAACCGATCATCACCAACATTTAATCAATTATGTCTTTCAACATTACTAACAATTCATGTCAATTTCACAAAGATCCTTTCATAACTTCTAGAGTTATTGTGCTAACAAGCATAAAATCAAGCCCAGCGACAAACAAACGAACTAACATATCATCACATAAATTTGGTCATCTAGTTTACGTAATATACCTAACAACTCATGCAAGTTTCCTTAAAATCCGTCCATAACTTCTTGAGTTATGGCAACAAAAATAATAAGTCAGACAAACAAATACATGTACGGATCTTCACCAAAAGTTAGTCTTTCATTGCTCCTAAGATACCCAACAATCCCTGTAAATTTTGTTGAAATCCGTCCTTTACTTTTTGAGATATCTTGGTGACAGACAGACAAATAGGCGGACAGACAAACATAGAGACAAACACGACGACAACATAACCCCTTTGACGGAGGTAATTAACGTTTCGAGAACTTCATCCCAATGATGGGTGATGCACCTGAGCTTAGTGGCTTTCTGCGGTGGCTTTCTGAGGCAGCTTCCTGACAAGCGCAGTTCTCGTAGATACTTTAGGTATAAGAGACACAGTTGAGTGGCCTGCACCATCATATCAGCCACTTATTGAAGCAAAAGCAACTTTGCGGAACCTGCTGGCAAAATATTATCGTTCAGGAGTCAGGACGAGGCGGACACATAAGGATCGTGCATGGTAACTTAGATTCCTATTGTTATATACGTCGAGTGCACTAACGAATTTAAATTATGAAGAGTTCGTCGCGTGGCCAGTATCAGCAGCTAAGACGGTCGAAGAATAGCATAAGTCTGCTGTTTTTAAAGCTAAGAGAAATATCAGCATGCATCTTCATATCGGCAATACTTATATTTAGGGAAAATATTCGTCTTTCTGTATTTTGATACTTAAATAATCTGACGCAACCCACTCTAAGTTCACGAATCGAGTAGAAAAAAAATGAAACACTTAGGAAAGGTTTTTCAGTGATCCAACAGGTCACGGGCAGTTTAGTCTATGCCATAATTCTGCTTGCCGCTACGTTAGTTATTAAGACCGTGACGCCTTCATCAGCATTAGATAGGGATAAATGATACAACCAGGATAGGGATCAGTAGAAGGAGTCAAATTCAAATTTAAGCTTCTATGCTCGAAAGTCATTGGTAGAAAATTCACTGCTTGACCTGGAACGTTTTTCACGCTTCGGATGCATGCTACGGGTCCGAAGGCATCATAATTGGTGAATAGTACTATTTTCGTGCGGAATTTCCACAGGCTCCTTCAGTACTAAATAGGGGAAAATTAGGGTACACTAGATACGATCTCGGGAGGGAGCAACACGAGTCAAATTTATACTTTTTAAACTGCCACTGCTTGCAGGTCTTAGATGGAAGATTTGATGTCGGACTTGGAACATATTTTCACTCTTCGTATGCATGATACGTACGGGTCTCAGATATCGCTGAAAAACATTGGGTTTGTTCTAAGGAATTTCCTTAGGTTCCGGCCAGTTGGTTAAACAGCCTCCTGTGTCGTACACGCGAGACAGCAGTAAGTCATCTGTTGTCTATATTTCGCTCAACTTTTGTCTCAACCATGTCCCCACTGAGTTCTCTCTGCTGGGAAGCCCCTTATAAATTGAAAAATTGGTCAGAATAAGATTTTCCTTTTGCGTCAAACCTTCACTTCTGCTCTCTCACTTGTCTCGCTGGATACCTCGCAATTTTGCTTCCAACTCCATTCCCGACTTTTCACTATTTCTTGCTGATTTTCTACTGATGATTTTTTTGCTTCTTTCTGTCAATATTATCAAAACTTGTCGAAATATAAATTTCAAAGTGAAAAACACAGCCGGGAAAACACTGAATGCATCATTTTCCGGCCGATATTGGCACTGCTACCTCCAATCGATGAAGCATTTCTCGCTCTCTGTACTGTACCTGGCGTTGGGACTGTACAGGATTCCTTCCGTCCCTCCATGTTACACATTTTTATTCATTTAAGCACTTACAATTGAACCTGATTGGATTTCACAGCCACTTCTCAGTGCTCTCCATGGACGCCAATAAGTGTAAATTTCAAGTATTCGCTGTAATGCAAGGAAGCTTGCCGTATTTACGTCGCAAATGGAAACAAATGACATCCCTAAAGGCCCTCAACTTGAGCTGGTCGTAGTTGATTCAGAAGGCATTGCCCAGAAGTCTACGGTGCCGCTCGCCGCGTATGCCAGTGCAGTGCTGGCTGGTGGGGAGGGTGGTCGCGAGTGCGGCGTCTGTGCTGTTGTGATATCCAGCGATTTAGTCTTATTGCATTATATTTGTGCTTTTTGTTATTGTCAGCGTTCTTGACAAGTCTGTCAAGTACGTCTGCTTGTGTTTATTTTGTCTCAGCGGCGCTCTGTTTCCCATGCCTTCTTTATTCCTGCTTTGCCATGTACTCCTCCTTTACCCCGTTTTTCTCTGAGGTTTACCGTACTTTGTTTGCAATAGTTCGTTGGACCTGAGGCCCTGTGGGTCCTTCATTTTTCTCTTCTTCTCATCGTCCCCTTTGCAAAGAGGCCCTGCAGACGCGAACAGCAGGAGGATATCGTAAGCTATGATTGCAGTATTTATCAGTTGGGATTAGTCGCCCATTTCTCCACTGGCCGACTCTTTAATTTTGTACCTATAATTGCCGTGCAACAGTGCGCTCGAACCGAGCAGAGCTGCTGCTGTATGCATCACATGTACCAGTTGTTAGCGTCTGCACGCTTTTGTGTATCATCGCTAGCCTTCTATTGTTATACGAGCGTGTATATAAACCGGTATAAAAACGTATATCATGTTCTCACTTGGTAACAGTTGCTGGTCATCCGTGATTGATTAGTGTTTGCGATGCGTGCCCTGCATGCAGTTCTTGAGTGTTCTGAGCCAAGCATACTTTTTATACTATGCATTGTTTCTAAAGTGTCAGCTTTGATGGATTTATTGCTAACTTCCAATTCATGGCTTGGAGAAGAACTTCACCGCCTGTACAGGCAGGCGTTCGATCACAGTCGGTCTGACTACGATAATGACACTCTTGCGTATACAAAATTCATATGCAAGAGCTACAGATTTGTTTGTATCGTGCATGTTATTAATGCAGTTTGTGTGTCGAATTGTACCTCGTTATTGCTCCCCTGGCGGTCTGATATACCATGCTTGCGGTGCTCGTAATACAACCCTATAATCCTTCAGTTGAACATGTCTTTTCCTAGCCATGCACTAGTTGCAACCGCCACAAATGTATACCATAGGACCTGCAGGGTTAAGATACTCATGGCACGAGTTCTAGAGTTTCATTAGCGTTTCAGTTGTTAGGTTTGCTGTGGTTAATTTTTCGGTCATTTAAATCATGTTTTACACTCAACACTTTTAGTGGCATGTGGACAACTCACCGGCGGGTGTAAAGCTGTGCGTGCGTACCAGCTTGTGAGCGCTTTATTGAACTTATAACGTCTGTGGCTACGGACACCCTCAAATGTCATGTGTGTGATTTCCATAGCATCGTTTTCCTAACTGATCGACGGACCTTGCCTACCTGCGCAGAGCGCGTGTTTAGCGGTTTGAAACCTATGAATTACAGTATAATTAATAAATAATGTTTAGAGAGGTTTCATCTGACTTATGTATGGTCTAATCTGTAAGCCTAATATATTGTGGAGCGCATCACCAGTGAAGTTAAGTTTGTGCTCGTAACTGCTTATTATGAGCATCGTGGAAGAGCTCACAGCGATCAGGCAATCAATTAAGGACCAAAGAGTGGTCCAGTTCTGAGCTGCCTGCCGTACGTTCCCAAATGTGCGTACGTATAACGGCGCCCAAACTGAAGGGTAATCAGTAGGTTGACTTACCCGCTTTCGTTGAGTGCATAGACTGGGATGCGTGAACTTAGTGGTACCGGCAGCTGAGCAAGGGTATGATGGCTGCGGCTCTCTTTACTTCTTGTAGAGGTAAATCTGTGTGACACTGACCTGAAGTTCCCGTACAATGAGACAGTTTAGAAGAAGAGTGAAGAAATCGAATAGATTCATTTGAAAATTTGAAAACCTATGATGTTCTGTTCATAACATCAGTGCATTATCTGAGAACAAGACTTCATGCCTCCGAGTGCGTTTTGTATGCTGTGTAAATGCACTTTGTTGCATAGAGCAAACAGTTTTTCAATGTAAAACGCATTTTCGTTGTGTCGATAGGAGATGCAAATTACCTTGCTTTTTCATCCTACCGTATTTGTTTTTGAGTCTTTGGATACGTCCAAGTGCAATACAGTGCCTGCTAGATGCACCTAGCTTCATAAAAATTTTGCCCTCAATGATTGATCTTAGTTGTTCTGAATTGAAGTGTCAAAGTTTCCAGTGATATCGTTTCCACTTGCATCCTGTCTCAGTTTTCTGCAACACAGCATTCAAAAAATGCTCAGTGAAACGTTCTAAGCAATATTTATTCTATGACGGTGAACAATTTTCGTCACGGAAAATTAGGGTACTTCGAGACTACGGATATGGGAATTACTCGAAATTATGAACGACAATTAGTTCGAAAATACGAAAATGGAATAACTTGAGCATGCTAAAATATGATCACTGGCCTGAGAATAACATGATAGGAATAACTCGAGTGCAGAAAGCTAGGAGTAACTCACGAGCACCGAACTAGGAAAAGCTCTGTAACGTAAACCAGTTCTGCGACCAGAATTTCATTAGGATCGCAAAATACTCTAATTAGCAAGACAGTAAGGCTTTGCTACCAATGGCAGTGGGCGCATAGTTACGTGATACATCTAGAAACCACAAAAAAGGAGCCTGCAGTACCAAACACTTTCCAAAAATCTCCCTGGGTCCGCACCTCGCCACTTGTGGGTCCTCAATGGGCGTCTGCTGCTGGAGTGGCGGGTAGACCTCCTCATGCTGCGGCTGGAGTGGCGGGTAGACCTCCTCATGCTGCGGCTGGAGTGGCGGGTAGAACTCCTCATGCTGCGGCTGAAGTGGCGGGTAGACCTCCTCATGCTGCGGCTGGAGTGGCGGGTAGACCTCCTCATGCTGCGGCTGGAGTGGCGGGTAGACCTCCTCATGCTGCGGCTGGAGTGGCGGGTAGACCTCCTCATGCTGACTCTGCAGGGGCACTTCAGACACATCGTCCCTTAGCGCAGCGCTGCAGTGATGGCGCATATCGCTCAGCCCTACGAAAATAATAAAATTTGAGGTACCCGCTCAGAACTGGTACAAGTTCAAACGCAAGAAGGATATTCGTGACTGTGCCAGTTATGAGAATCTGCTCGAGTAGATTGTTGTTCGAAGTGTCTGTACAAAGAGGCTGTACACTATTAAATTTCACTTTACTGCACAATGTTGCTGTTAGCGCACGGCAGTGCTTATTTTCCTTCCATTGCATATTTTTAACCTGGTGAAGTTGTGGGCCGCAGGTGGGCCTGACCTCGCCGTTGCGATGTTGGGATTTTATGCCCCTCCTCGTTTGGGGCTCCCTCTGGCTTGTTTGCTTGCTGCTCTTAAAGTGATTCTACTTCTACCATTTGTACTTGTTCCATAATTTGGATTGCAAATGATGTGCTTGTATAACGTGCACTCAGCGACATAGACTGTGTAGCTGTCAGCATGCGGCGGACGGGAAGGTGGCGCCCAATTTGTGCAATGTTTTGCTAGCTCACTGAACGACGGCAACTTTGTGCGCTGTCGCTTTGACCACAATTGCATGTCGGCTCAGGAGAGCCTTTTGTGTATTACTTTTAGACAGGCAGATAAGTATTTGGATTCTATTGGAAATAATACCTTATTACCACAGCGAACACATTTCTAGGAGTAAGTAATAGTATTCCTATGAAAACGCTCGCCATGGATACAGGGACACGCAAACGTATTCTGTTTCAATACATTGAATTATTGCAAAAAATTCAAATTCTTATTAACTAATAGCATCCCAAATAGAAATGAAGTATTCATTTCACCGTAAATAATTTCTCAAAGCAGACTAAAAACTATCACGTGTTTAATTATGTTAGAAAATATTAAAAGTAATAATGCAAAAGTATTTGATACATGCATTTAATATTTAGTACCAAATCCTTTGTTGCTTTTTACAGCATTGAACTTGTTTGTATAGTTGCATGTGAGCTTCTTGCATGTCTCAGGTGTAATACGTAACCATCCACGCGTCACCGCAGATATTTTTAGATACTTGATATTCTGAGGATTCCTTTTGTCTACATTGATTTGGATACATTGATTTTTTCTACATAGATCTCAAGAATTCTCCACAACTTGTCGATTGGGTGTAGATCAGGTGATTGGCTGGGTCACTTCTTAACATAAATTTTGTAGTCACCTAACCATTATTGCTTTACTTTCTATATTTGCTTTGGTCGACTTATAGAAAGTCTCAATCACCCTCAAATTGGAAGGAATCAATCGACTTGAGAAGTTATTCATTGATAATATCTCAGTACATGATGGCAACTATTTTTCTTCACTTCTCCAGTTCCACATGAAAAGAAAAATCCCCTAACTATACCAATACCCTTCCAAATTCAACTATTGGAATATAGTGTTTCTTAAAGCGTGGGCTTCCCCACGTTTCCTCCCAACATTACTGCTAGTGTTGTAGCCGAAAATTTCTATCTTCGTTTCGTCAGACCACACTAGAGAATCCCAAAATGTCTCTATCTTCTCTAGATACTCGTTACCATAGCATTTTTCAAACGGTCAGAAGCACGTTTGTGCCTCAAGTAAATGCCACTCCGGTGAAGAGTTCGACTGTTGGTGTTTTTGTTGACAGTTACTTCAGCCCACTGCAAATCTTCTCTTATCTCCGCACGAATCTCGAATTGGTTTTGTTGTAATTTTCTGATAACTTCTCTTTCTGTTGCGCCAATGGTCTCCTTCGGACGGCCGCTCATACATGGACGCATTGGCGACAGAATCGGTCTTCCTGCACTTTCTGATCACGCTCCCACTCGTGTTTGCATTTAGTTTCAAAGCCTGCGATATTTTCCTATATTCGTTTCCTTCTCTGGACAGGTCCACTATGCGTTTCCGAGGGTCATTAGAGTAGCATACTCTTTTGATTTAACAATTTCTAAATAGTCGAAAAGGAGACTACCTATTACTTTTAATGTTCACAATGATGGTTGCCGGTTCAAATGCGTGGATTACAACACACGTACGTCTGTGATTAGCTAAAATGTTTTCATCATATCAACATGAAAGTAACTCATATTGAGAGTCATATCAAGTTAAGTGCTACAATATCTCTGCAAATATATGATATAGAGGCGTTAGCACTTTTGAAATTTTTTTCTTAACAAATAATTAAAACGCAGTGATTAAGTATCCTCTTTAGACTTTACAATCTATCTATCTATCTAGTATTATACTAAAAGTCTGTGAACCGGTCTTGCTTGCTTGTTTATTTACTAGGGATCTTGTTTGACACAGTTTCTTTACTTTTAGACAGGGAATAAATTCGATGGTACTCTGGGGGCCGGGGGCCAGTCTGGCCTATCCTGGGGCATGGATTAGCTCTTTACTTCGATTGTATCTGTGATACGGAAGTTGAACTTAGCTGGGCCTCAAGAACAGGCTTGATCAATTCAGCGGTTCCATGGGCAATACAACTGAAATACGTTACATATAACAATTTGACTTTGCTTTCAACCTGGGTGTTGAATATTCGTTAGAGAAGCAAAGAATCTGTTGATAATGAACCGAACGGGCCGCTCCTTGA
>LQNS02000231.1:2684927-2714405 GCA_001587735.2 Parhyale hawaiensis
TTGGTGCAGATATGTTGATTCGTTTATATGTTTGACTTACGATTGTCACAATGTTTGTTATAGTCAAACCAGCTTAAGCAGCCCTTTAGGGGCGGGGCTGAATTGAACGCTGCAGTGCCAAATTTATTCTGTTAACTAATGCACTTTGAGTGTTGAAATATAAATATAATTTTATCGATTGAGACAAGATATACCACGCGCTTAAGTGAAATTTAGCAAAGTTGCTTTACGTTCTTAGCTGCGCCCATCGAACTCCTTACTCAAGTTTAACTATAGCAGCATAACTCAAACAGTTATGAAATCATCTGGAAAACATTGCGGAAACTGTTAATACTATTAAAAGGCACGAATGAATAGATTTTGGAGTTGATACAAAAGAAATCATGGTTTCAGAGCCAATTTGAATTTTTCGTTACCGTTGCCTTACTTGGTGGAGGTATGCGCTCTCAGTGGTCTCTAGTTGTGTTTTGCTGCATGAAGCCTCTGTCTGCGACCTATGCCTGCGTGACTACTTCTATGTTACTTCCAAATGAGCTTATCTTGAAGTAACTCCACGTCTGTTTTCTGTCCTAATGTTAGACATTAGCCTCGCGCTGTTGTTTGCGTAATTGGTTCACCAACCAGCTACGAAAACCGCACTCTTCATCCCCATGTGAAAATAAAGGTAAAGATCAAGTCCACTTGAGCGCACCCTCAACTGGGAAACCCACATACACTGGTTCGTGCTGCGGATAAAGGGCAACTGGCCCCAAAGGAGTAAGTACAGCTGCAGTGGATAAGGGTCATCGAGAACTAAGTGCCCCTGTGGCCACTGTGCATACCTGTCTCTGCTCAGTCAGCGCGCCTAGAGTCGCAAAGAGCTCGCATGGCTGATTTAGCATCGAACCTAGCACCGCTGGCACACACCCGAGTTCAGCACGCAAGGCTGTTGCTACCGTGGGTATAAAATGGGATAAAATTCATCTACTGAACAGAAAGGGGGCGTTTCCTTACCAAATTTTTATAATCAAAGCTCTAAAGGCTTCTGAAGTACCTGTCAGTGGTAGCACAAACACTTGATTGTATTTCTTTTTCTCACAGAGATCAATTTTCCACTCGGCTCGTAATGCTGAAGTTAAGTAGAAATTGAGCGAGAGAGAAGAGACAAATATTCATGAGCGCAGAACTGTGAAAAATAATGAAAGGAAATGATGGTTTCATAGAGATAATTATTTCCGGCCTTCAGTAATGGCGACGCGAGCCACTAGTGCAACACATATAGCATTCGAAGCACGAAATATTGCATACAGCAGGGAACCTTGCAACTTTGAGGTCAAAGTACTTTTCTAACGCTAGAAGGCTGTAAGTAGCAGCCCCTTAGGGTGTATGGAATAGATCAGGTTCGCCCATCCTATGCTATAGAAAGTCACGCCCCCCCCCTACCACGCAGGGGGCCTCGTATGTTACCTGTGCCAGGACTAGACCTTCAACACAGATTATTTCTGTTGTTTCCTTCCTTTATCTTTCTTTAGTTGTGCTCTTCCTCTTCTACACCCCCGTCGGAATTGCTAATATCTGGCGCGGTATTCCTCGAAGCCGGTTGTTATTAGTTCCCAGTTTTTTCTGCTTTTATGTCCTTTTTTGCTCTATATAAATTACTTCTGTGTTGTGTAGGAGGCTTATGCCTTCTCTCTGAACTCTGAACTAATTACTTGGTCTTCAAAAGGCCAGTAAAATCTGTTTGGTGGACGTGCTCAACTCAGTTGTGGCAGCGGTGTTGCCCTCAGTTGTGGCAGCGGTGTTGCCCTCAGTTGCTGCAGCGGTGTTGCCCTCAGTTGCTGCAACGGTGTTGCTAGTGTTGCTTTCGTACGTGCTGTTCCTGTTTATCTGATACCATGATTGAGACTAGTACATCTGCCGCGCTTGATGACAGTAGGTCTGTCCCAATTGACAGCAACACGACCGTTGTCTCTGCAAGCAACACCACTGTTATAACTGAGGGCATCATCCAGCAACCAAATTTGAAAGCAACATGCTTGTTGCAACTTAAAGCAATATATCTTCTACAACTAAGACTTACAGGCCTGTCACAGCTGAGAGCAGCATGCCTGTCACAACTGAGAGCAGCAGGCCTGTCACAACTGAGAGCGGCAGGTATGTCACAACTGAGAGCAGCAGGTGTGTCACAACTGAGAGCAGCAGGTCTGTCACAACTGAGAGCAGCAGGCCTGTCACAACTGAGAGCAGCAAACCTGTCACAACTGAGAGCGGCAGGTATGTCACAACTGAGAGCAGCAGGCCTGTCACAACTGAGAGCAGCAGGCCTGTCACAACTGAGAGCAGCAGGTCTGTCACAACTGAAAGCAGCAGGTCTGTCACAACTGAGAGCAGCAGGCCTGTCACAACTGAGAGCAGCAGGCCTGTCACAACTGAGAGGAGCAGGGCTGTCACAACTGAGAGCAGCAGGCCTGTCACAACTGAGAGCAGCAGGCCTGTCACAACTGAGAGCAGCAGGCCTGTCACAACTGAGAGCAGCAGGCCTGTCACAACTGAGAGCAGCAGGCCTGTCACAACTGAGAGCGGCAGGTATGTCACAACTGAGAGCAGCAGGGCTGTCACAACTGAGCGCAGCAGGGCTGTCACAACTGAGAACAATCCCACTGCCACCAGTGAGAGGGACGGCACACCTCACTGCTCACACACAGGGCACTGTGTGTGTCGGTTGTTCGTCTCTAATCAACAATTCCGTAACTCAGGCGCTCGTATCGCTTCTTCCTTGGCAAATTTTCAGGTCATGAGGCTGACTCAATTTGTTGCTGGTGCTAAAATAATTTTCTCTCCCAAATTATAAGATAATCGGGCTCTATGTGCACGAATATCTGTGAAAATCGCTAATTCTTGTTGCTGCTCATCCATCGATAACATTTCAAACGCAACCTCCGTGGGCGGAATATGTCGCTATGTCAGTAACAATTTTGCACTGAATATCCAGTTCAGTTTCGCTTCGCTTATGGCGTTCCGCAAGCAGTGTTGTGCGGTTCACTTCTGTAGTGATAATGTTTTTCTCCAGGCGTTTGTGTCATTATTATAATGCGTGTTGTGCCTGCAGCTGCTGGCGATGTTGCTTGGCCTTTTGTGCAAGCTCGCACGCGCGCGCGACGCAGGAAGCAGTTTGTTGTTGCAACAACTCGACTGTCTGTACATTTCCAGCACGGGACTAGACGTTCCGTACACGAGGTCACGTTAATTTCTGTCTATGTCTGCAGGACGAAATGACCCTCATCGCGTGGTGAGCGACTGCCACAGTCCTGTTGAACTGATGTTGAAAATTTGATGAGGGAGGAACTGTTGCTTTAGCGAAGAGTTGCTTTCTTTCAGGGTTTGTTATATATTTTGTGCCCTTATTTTAGAACTGAGCTGACTTGGTTCAGGACAGTCTTGTAATACCACAAAAGAAATTGACTTAGGTGCCCTTATGAGTATATTATGATGGGCCCTATATCTGTCATAATATATATGGGCCTTACGACCCCAGGAGCAAACCTGAGTACCTTTTCCGCAGGAAATGTTGCATCTGGCTGCAGATCCTGCTGTCGAGGTGAGTATTGTAAAATTTGGTAGGCTCTCTGTACTTCCTTTTCTGTTCCGTCAGGTGGGCTGTCGATCGAGATAGCGTACCTAGTTCGCGGGACTACTGTAATTTCTCTCGTATGGAAGGCCGTGAAAGAGGCCGACCACTCGAGTGTCTTCTACATGCTTTGCGCCTTGTTTCCTGCCCGTAGTAGCGTACGTAGGCCACGCGACAAATTATGTGGTATTTGAATACTGCAAACTCATCTTTGTTGGAACGCCTCCGTTGTGGCTACGGAGGATAAACAAAGTGTTATAATAAGAATAATTGACTTAGGCTTCAGGGTTATTCATCATCAAATTGTACATTACGTAATCCGTAAATTAATGTAGCGAGGCAAGGAAAAGACAACGATATTCTAAGCTTAAATAATCTATGAATTACTATATGTATAAAGCAATATGGCTAAAACGACTGTACTGCAAGTTGATTAAAGTATTACTTACTCTTTATGGTGTCTATTGATCAGCCTCTTCCCGTCGTCTGAATATTCCCTCCTCAGCGCACTTTTCTACCACGTTCGGATCCCTGAAATTTAACAGGAGGTCCCGCAATTATTGCGGCAACGTTGGATATTTCTTGTGTGTCTCTATAGCGCTGCAGCTTCCCAGCAATGCACTAGACTCACTTGGCTATCAGTGTAGTGGCCAGCTGTCGTACCCTTACCTTGTGTACCCTGTGCTCCTTCGGCCTAAGTCCAGGTGACGTTCTTCTCGCCACTTCATGTGTGTGTCGAGTCAAGATACTGTTTCTTAGGGGGCATTGCAGTTGACCGCCAAAAGGAGAGCCAGCAGCGAACTAGCCCCACAGTGCACGTAACCGCTGATCTAACTGGCATTGTTTTTCGTTGGCAATCCTGCAAATTTTCTCATTCTATAACTATCACATCAGTGGCGTTTCGAATATGGCGCGGTATTTTGTTTAGCAGTCGAAGCATTTAAACATTGCGCAGGTACCTTTCTAGATTTGTTGCTGCCTTTTGATGTTTATCATGGACTCCTTACTTTTGAATTATGGTAGCATTGCTTCTGTTCGCACTGCAAACTGATGGAGCGTTAATAGTTGCTGGCCATCGGAATTTTTTGCGATACTGTAGAGTTACTTAAATACTGGCTGTAAACACCGTAGACTTGGGGCGTGCGAGAGACCAGAGCTGCGAGCGCCGGCTGCAATATGTTAAAGCAGTGGTTCCCAAAGTTCAGTTTTCTACGGACCCCCTGCGAAATCGCACTGAAAGACACGGACCTGCCATTAAAATGGCATCAACTTAGTATATTACGTACTGAATGAGTATTGTAGATGTCGATGGCTTCCAAGCTATTGCTTTTCAGTTAATACAGAACGGCAGAAGCATAACAACATACGCCAAATATAGAATTACTCGTGTCACAATCACGTGACATCCTAGCTCAGCCCATTCTTCACATTATGCACATACCGTACATGGAGTTTTCACCTTTAACTCTTTCGTGTTTATTTTGATTCACTCTAAATGACCTTTTACATTGAATGATGGTTAGCATATACTGTTCTCGCCGGTTTGAAAGAAAAAAACTTAAGTTTTTGTAATCGAGCAAAAGCATTTAGGGGTAACTATGCCATAGTTAAAATTTTCAGCTTCAATAAATTGATATAGAAGATTATTATAAAATATTTAAACTTATGTTTTTCCTCCTATGACCTTAAAATATTCTTTAATTTCTATCATCTATTTCTACGGGATAAAAACAATGTAATATTGCCACAGAAGCTTCAAACATCATGAACCAGTAGGGGGTCTGTGTGTGAACCAACAGGGGGTCCGTAGGTTCATATGCACCCCCAACGGGAACCACTGTGTTAAGGGACGGTAGATTGGGTGTTTCCTTTCGTGGCTGACGATGGAAAGACAGCTTGTGAATAACGCAATGGAAAACGAGTACTGGTGAGAGAGAAAGTTTTTTGGGGAGACTGTAACAAAAACCTGCACAACGGATCCGCTTTGTCTGCCTGGAAATAACAAAAAAAAAACCCTAAAAGGAAAGCTGACAGTTGCTTTGAGCCGTTATTACTTTTATTATAAAGACACTTTTTTGACACTGTACACTGTCGCTGTAAGTCTGTAGCCCAGTATAGAAAAGTCACAAATATATTAGATGCAATAAACAGTGATAGCCTTCATCCCGTTCCTCCCCCCTCCCTAGAGTAAACAAAGTATGACAGGAGAACACAAAGATACTGACGGGTGGCATAATATTTTGTGCCTCTACATTTACGAGCTCAATACTCAAGTATCCGCCCTACTACGGCACCAACAGCCTGCAGACCAGCAGAGTAGGAAGACAAAGGTGACTGAAGCAGCTTCGTGTTGAACTCCAGTTCTTGAAACGCAGTTTCGATGTGGTCTTCCCGGTCTGTATGCCCGTGAAAGCGTTGGATCCACTCGAAGGAAAAGGTTATGAAAAGGACGCCGTCTAAATCTTTGGCCACGCGATTTAGTTGTGCCAGGATGGAGGAATACGTCAGTGTTGTCTTTCGTGAAATGGAGCTCGCCCCGAAGCTGTTTGGTGTCATTTTTTCTTTTTTTTTTGTCTTCCTAACCTGCTCATCTTCAAGCTGTTCGTGACGCCGACGGGGAATCACTGAATATTGAGCTGGTATCTGTAAACCCTCAGTATTATTGTGACACTTGTCTGTACTATCGATGTTTCCCATCATGCGTCGTTTGCCGTGGGGAGGGCAGCGTATCATTGTTTGGCACCCCTTACTGTGGGTGCTTCTCAAGAGTTTATCAGCACCGTTCGGTTTTTTATTTTATGTTACGGTACCAGGTTCCGCGAAACCACTGCTCTTTAATATGATTATTGTAAGAAGATGATTAGGCTATTGATATAGGTTTTATCATGTACATAACATGCTGTCACTTGTCACTGTCAGACGTTTCTCCATAATGTTTTACTGCGCCTAGTCAAATTATAGAGTTAGTGTTGTGTATAATTGGCGTGATATGCCAGTGGAATTCCGGTGCTGCACGGGGGAAAGCTGCAACTAGAAAACGCCTTACAAATAATTTCATGATGGACGTGCTTTCATGATGGACGTGCCACCTCCGATGAGTGAGTTTGCCTGATGATTATGAGCTTTTCCCATTAACCTCATATAGAGGTACTGTTTGCGCCGTGATGTGAGGTTCTATGGGGTACGGCTGCTTAGCTCGTGCGGGCTTGAGGTCTAACAGGGAATAGATTTGCTGCAGACCTTCAGCGAGACGTTGCGCACTGCAGTTGGCTTTGAGCGGTAAACTGCAGTGTGCGGCAGCTGCTGGTGCATGTCAGACAGAGGTAGAGCTACCGACTGTCATCTGAGGCTTCTGCTTTGGCTACTTGTGTGGTTATCGGTCGTATGGCGTGCGTGGCTGTCAGTCGTGTGACTTATGTGGCTGCACATACAAGGTTGTATGAGAGAACTGCATCTTTGCCACAACCCGAGCCATGCGTGTGTGGCGTGAGCAGCTTACTTTTATTTCAATCTTCGCAAACGGATGCAAACATTAATACGAACCTTATTTCAGTTCCGGTACAGAACCTCTACGTGGCGCGTTTGTGGAGTTGGATGTGTTATTCTTACCCTAGTTCTGCTATTTATTTATTTAATCTTGTGTGTTAGCCTGAACTACACTTGGCTAGCTGTTCTATAACATTAAGGTAGTAATTCTACTGTGTTTTCATTGACGTCATTGAACTACAGGTGCCCAGTTTATATGCATTACCTGTGCGCTTAGGTATAATATATTACAATGACACATGTGTCAAAATAGTCTGCGTAAAGTACAATTGCTATGCACGAATTCGCTGAGCAGCATAGTCTACCAGCGCGAGGCGGCCGCCCTGAGCAGCAGCGGCTGTGTCCAATGAAGCGCCGCAGCAGCAG
Source organism: Parhyale hawaiensis (assembly GCA_001587735.2). Taxonomy (NCBI): domain Eukaryota; kingdom Metazoa; phylum Arthropoda; class Malacostraca; order Amphipoda; family Hyalidae; genus Parhyale; species Parhyale hawaiensis. Next base: position 2,692,447 of record LQNS02000231.1, read on the forward strand.
GGCCCGCGAGGCTGGACTAGCAGCGGTCGAGAGAGAAACTCCTTGCTGCCACATGTGCGAGAACGCATCTTTTGCCGTTGCAAATTACATTGGTGTACTTAAATAGATAAGCGTAACTTGTGATATACATGAAATTAGATGTAAGGTATTTTAGGGAAATAATATTACGAATATATGCGGTTATTCGTAGATTTTGATATCTATGCGAGTGGTGTTGTCAAACGTTGTGCATCAGAATTAGGTTACGATCACTACTGCCCCTCAGGCGGCATAGGTTGGGCCATAGGGTTAGGTTAGGTAGGTTTGTTCATCGTATGTCTTGGGAAGCCTGGCCTTCGGGGGACCCTTAAGGCTACCTTTGCCTTAGCTAGGACCCTTCGGGTACGCCTTTCCCTCGTGTCCACTGTGCTTCCTCTCGCTATCATACTCCGTCTGATGTTACTTTCCTCCGTTCATCCCATTTTTCCCGACTTGCTGCTCTTATGCGCTTTAATCCTGTGTGGGAACACCCTCGTGCGTTTGTTCCACGTTTCAGTCGGCATACTGTATTCTCTTCTTTCTTTTTCTGGGGAGTCACCTTTGTTGTGGAAACGGAGGCTTCAACTACTCAATATAAAATAACTGTCGCTGCCAAAATCATTAGCTCTTTACCGCAGTGAATATCAACTTAGTTGAGCATAACTTGCTTGTAACTACAATGTGAGAGCAGCAGCCTCAGTGCAGCGCTGCCGAGCGGTGCTGGCCGTCCAATAGCTGAAAAGAAGAGACTTCTGTCCCGCAGTCGGTCAGGCGGAGACTGCAGGCTATAAGGTACAGGGGAGGAGTGCCAGCGGGCATTCTCTAGACTGGAATATCAATGGAAAGAGTTGTATGGAAACGCTGGACGCTCTGATGCATCCTTTGTTTTAATTGCATGACTTGGCTTACAGTTTCAGTTTATTCCGGTGTATTGAAGGGACGATAGATGGAGGTCTCCATGAAATCTTCCTTCTTTTTGAATGCGGCGGGAAGGGGGCTGCGGTTTACTGCTTATGTTATAAGAAACATGCAAAGTTAATGAAAACGAGGTGCATTTTTTTGTGAAAGTTACTGTTGTTGACGGTCATTTGTAATGTCAGCATTTAAATGCCTTGTATGTATGTATTATTTGCAACATCTCGTGACCCTGTTTTCAACAGTGGCGGCTGACATGGTACATGTTCATGTTGTTCTACTTAGAAAAAGTACATGTTCTATTGTCTTTGCATCGGCAGTAAAGGAGAAGCATTCACTAAAGCACTAAAATGCGATGCTGTAAAGCTTGTGTATTAACAAGGTAAGACGATTCTAATGCCTAACTTTCATTGCTTGAGGTTTTGCGGCTACTCTGCGTATACATAACGGGATGAAAAAGTGCCTCTCCCGCCAGTTGGTTGCAAGCAGCTAGTTCTTCATTACGAAGAGCAAAAATAAGAGGAAGTTGCTATTGTTCAGTTGAATGATATAGTGGCATTTTTAACTATATGCTGCAATACAGAATATATTACTTTGTTGCTGTGGCGCAGGGCGACATTACAATTGACCAGCATCTTTTTAGATTCTTGGCTTATGTTTCCTGTTTTTTATTATTATGGCTCACCAGAACTGCAACCCTCTGCCTTGGATGTAGGAAGACAAGCAGAAAGATCAACTGTATGAGGTGCTAATGAAATGTTAAATGGCTAATAATAACAGACGTGCTGACCATTAATTAGGCGAGAGCTTTGAGTGCAATGTGGCGTGTGTACAAGTTCTCAGCAGAGCTCCCGAGTGGGAGCCAGCAGGAGTCGGCGGATTTAGAAGGGAGTCGGATTCGGAAGCCTCCTGGCTCTGGGAGTATAATCCTTTTAAGCAGGAGCCCTGCATCACTCAAAACTTGAACTGAAGCTCTGTATCGCTGAAAGTACTCCAGTCGAAATTTTATCGCTCCATCACGGAGAGCTTCATCCTCAGAGGAAGAAATTTAGCTGGAGAAAAGTAACTGCTGCAACGACGCCCTCCTGTTCTTGGCCCTTTTTCACAGTTCTACCACATTCTGAAGAACATTTTACCCTCTACTTCGTCAATCATTTGCTCATACTCGTATCGTGACAAAAGAGCAATAAAGTTTTGGTACTGGAAGAGCACGAATTTCTGGATCCATGAGATTGCTTAGATTAACTGAAGGCTTTATTTCAAGGTTTTCAAAACTGACAAAGCAAAAAGTGCATTCGATATCGAGACTACGGTTGTGTTGCTACCATCAGCAACCTAGCCTAGTATCCTACTACTGCATTTCAACGGAGCGGGACAGGATTGCTGTAATCTTCAGTTGGGTTTAATTTTCTGCTGTTCTGTTTAAGCGAGACCGAAAATGGTCAGATAAACAGATAATCAAGTAAACAGATGATACGCATTGGTCTTTACTGTTGTGTTTTCATTTGTTGCCTAAGGTGATATGAAAGGACTTCCACAGCTAGACACACGAGCAAAGAATAAGAAATCGGCACATGACCTACTAAGCGTTACGCCCAGTTGTCGGTGGCGCATTTACATGGTCAGTGTAATATATCTACGACAAAATCTGAAGCATTTCAAATCGGTACTAACCACCGTAGAGAGGCATCGAGAGGCGCACTTGGAGAACAATTCGCGTGATCGAATAGAGTTGTAAGTTATAGAGAGAAGGGAACCCACGGCAACGACATAGGCGTCCAAGACGCTTAGCAGGTTAAACTGAGCAACTGTTGGGTCAACAGCCGACGCAGTGCATGCAGACGTTATGAAAGGTTTCATAGGATTAGCGCTTTTGCTCCGGCCCATGACAGAATGTTGTCACGAATCACACAGTATGTCTCACGGAGCAGTGGGTCCTCAGCATGTATATGCTGACGGCCCTCCCGTCAGACTCTGATCGCCGTCTTTCCCCTCCCACTTACGTACGGACACACGCTGGGTTTGTTTTGTCGACTTAACTTTGATAAACAACTGGATTCAGCAGAGATGTATTTCCCAAATAGCTCGACCTCCACCAGATCTTCCACTGTTCCCGGGACTGTGCGGCGCACTTTGGGCACGATTTCCTTAGATGTTAGAGCATTAACTAGACGCATATATAATTGGCGGAACTGTAAGTTAAAGAAGCCCAGAGATTGAAACTCATTAACACAAATGTGACCACTGCAGTCCTCGGCCATCCTCTGTTACCTGCGCAAGGTTCTGACGAGACCAACATGTTTGCTAGCTGCTGCTACTAATCGCAGAGACTGTTCTTACATACCTACTTTTGTTTAATATATGAATTTCTTTGTCCTGGTTAAGGTATTGTACCTTGACGAAAATATTTTATCTGAAGAACAGAGAGTATATATAGATAAACCAACTGGAGCGTAGCTATGAAGGTAGCATCCCTCCTCGCACCGTAGTAACAAGCATTGATACTGGAGAGATTAATTAGATTAACTTCTGTCATATTTACTTCTACCGATGTGAGCATTTGTCTAGTACCTTTATTTTCAGAATGTTTTGATAATTTTTAATTTTTTTCTCATTTGGTCTGCTCATCTCGCTCCGGTGTGGCAGACGCTTGTCAATTTCATTCATTTGTGCGAAATTTGCAGACGTTTTATTTTTGAACTCGCAGCCGTCTTTTTCAACCGATAAAAATTGAAGCCACTGCAATCCGGCGGCAAAAATGTACTCCAGCCGTACTCGTAGGACATCGTAGCCAAGATAGCTCTACGATCCTCATTGCAGTCCTAGGGAACATTTCGAGGCGATGGTTTGCCGCTCTTTCGAGAGGATTATCTTCCCCGATGCAGTAATTTGTTAGTGAAAACCAATTCTGCATTCGAAGCATCAACACTAAGACGGCGTTCAGACGACGCTTGCAATCATTGAACAAATGACATGCCCGGGCATAAGGCGGCATAAGAGCTGGTGGGTGGCTTAAAATGGCACTTACGAAAGTTAGTGCCGCCATTAACTGCCCCCCCCCCGAACAATGGTAAGCTCTTGCATGAGCCACCAGTAGAGCATTTAACTGCGTGTGGCACAAAACTTTAGTGTAGAACTGCTTAATATGACGACTCGTTCATCGAGATACCTTCCATCTTTACTAAGTTGTTCTTACAGTTATGGTCAATAACATAAAATTCTGCACATTGTAAAGTTTCCCTGCCTAGCTTCATCATGTGTAATGCTGTGCAGCTTATAGATTATAATTTAGTGGTTTTCTCTCGGTAACTCGGCGAGACGGGGAGCAGCGAGGCAGCCGCGAGCGATGGTCTGTCTCGGCAAGTTAGTCGCCGTTGATCGTTTGTAACTTAATTCTCCGTCGCTTGCCTCCCTGCCTGCACCTCAGAATTGCCCAAGCCTTGTTACATCAGTTTGGCTCGTCTCCAGCCTAAATAATGATAGTGTCCTACCTGCTGCTGAGTTAGCACATTTCTGCCAGCAGTGTATCCATCGTACTGTATATCTGGAGGCTCGTGCACTCTCACCTTCACGCACTCTTATTAACTCTTCCACTTTATTTCATTACATAAGTTTTATTCCTACTTTCATTGAAAGCAAGGCCCTTCGTAGCAATGCAGTGCATTATTTTGCTCTTGTTTAATCTCTTTGCATTCTAGATTACGCGCCGTGAGTCATCGTTGCCCGGACTCTTCATAAACTTTAGACAAAACCGATGGGACCGATTCTTCTTATTCCTTAGTAAGTTCAAGGCCTGTGATAGTCCTGGCGCTGGTGTGTCTGTGTACATTTCTCTTTTACAGCTATACCTAGTATTTCCCTATTCCATACGATAAGGACATTAAAAACTAGACCGCCTTGTGGCGTGAGGCCATCCTGCAGTGGGAGAAAATTTCATCGCCGTCATTTTCTATGGCCAGCCAATCCTGTTTTTTTTACATGGGTGACATCGAGGACAGCCCACCAAACTCCCTGCAAAAAATTATTATCATAGCTCAACTCCTTCTACCGGTTTTTTTGGGGAGAGCAAATTTCATGGCCGTCATATTTTATGGCCCGCTAGTCCTAGTTTTTTTGGCATGGGTCGCATCGAGGGCAACCCACCAGACTCCCTGCAAAAAATTATAAGCATTGCAAAATCCTTCGATCACTTATTGGGTGGACAGACAATCATACAAATATATACTCTTAAATCTTCAACAAAAACATTATCACCTGTGTTCGCTACGCTCGCGGGTGATGAAGAGTTGGGTAGAACTTTCGCACCTGTACAATTCGAGAGAGGGGCGAGGGGGGGCAAATTATCGATTGTGGACCGATTGTTCTGAAATTTGCACAGTATATGTTGTTGGAAAAAGAAACACATTTTTCGCTTACCATTTTTTGATATTAGGCCTTAGTTTGTGAGATAATGGGAAATATTTTATTTTCCTTGTTCAGCAAAGTTTGTTAATGCAAATAATGGATTTGTGGAAGTTTCATGGTTTGATATGCTCAGTAAATAGAATTAAAAATAAAAGTTTAGAACTGGCCAAATATTAATCACTGTAGCTTGGTTGTTGTCCATTGCTCAGCCGCACCTGTTGTGTTTAGAAGAGACTACGTACACATAACAGCCTGCGTAGCGGCAGCAAATGAATGTAGAACATCAAGTGACGCGCCTCACTCGGACGACAGCTGAACAAGAAGGCAAGTCCTCACGTGAGTCGTCACGTACAGAGCGCTAACAGCTGCCCTAAGCTCTGTGCCATACCACGTGCCAGGGGCCGCTTCGCTAACGTTCCCGAACTGTCTGCTTGGATTCTGTTGGGTGGGAAAAGAGCATTAGATTGCACTGCTATTGAGCAGTCGCCCACATTAGTGAAGTGCGAGTGTGATGGTAACATCGATAAATTGTGCAATTTAAGGGCTTAGTCCTTTGGGCCTAGATGTGACTTTACCTTTACATTGTGTATTATTATTATTAAAATTTCACTCTTCAGCTCCCACGGACAGGTAATACAGCTCAAATGAAGCTTCTTGCAACACCGGAAAGTCCAAAACGCTGCTAAAGTAAACCCAGCAAAAAACCATTAACAACTGACTTAAACACGTGCAGGCCAATACGACCCAATGCAGATGCCAGCAACAAATTCCAAACCTTAGCCGACCAGAGCACGAGCCACCGACAGAACTGATTACTTCGACATACGACAGCCTTTAAAGTGAAAGAGTGCGCTCCGCACGCAGCACGAGTCTCTCTCCCAAATACCTTGAGGGCAGGGAGAAAAGCATACCACCACTGCCTCTCATTATTGTACACCTTATAAAACATACATAGCTTGGCTACTCTTCTCCTGTGGGAAAGGTTCACCAGATCATTATCAGCACACAGTCTGCTGGCTGAACTAACAAGTCGGTCCACCAGACGCAAGTGAGTGTCAGCAGCTGAAACCCAGACCGGTGAGCAATACTCTAACACAGGCAGCAAAAAAGCATAAAACCATCTGCGGACAACCTGACTGTCACCAAACACAGAATTCACCTCACGCTGGAGCCCAATCTTAGTGGAAGCACGTGACGTGACACCAACCTCCTAATATGCGGCTTCAAACGTAAGCTTCTCATCAAAGACAACACCAAGAATTTCCGAGGAGCTAGACTCCTGAAGTAAAGTGCCATCAATCTCCAGTTGGGGATGCTGCAGTACAAGTGTCCGAGACCGACTTGGTCTTACTGACATTCAGCTTCATACTCCAGGCCGAGCACCATGCACTAATGCGCGACAAATCCCTATTCAGAGACTGAGCGACAGCATCACGCAGGCGAGGAGCAGGTATCACTGCTATCAAAGTGGAATTGTCGGCATAGTTGATCATCGTATTTTCAAGTGAAGAGAACATGTCACTAGCATAGAGAACGAACAACAGCAGGCCAAGCGCACTGCCCTGAGGGACGCCAGACACCACCGCGACTGAGGCACTCAAAACGCCGTCAACAGACACACTCTGCGTTCGCTCAGAAACAATATCGCGAATATTGACAAAACCCTACCACCCACACCAAAGGACTCCAGCTTGTATAATAGATCTCTATAGATGGTGTATGTACTATAACAGGTACTCTTGCTTAATCTCAATCTCGTTCTAGAGCTTAGGTATGCCAGTTCAAATCTCTGTGTCTGGTCAGTTTATGACAAAATTTATTGTCATACACTACTCGGTTATGAAAAATATTTGAATTAAAAAAAGATGCAACAACAAATAGCATAGGTAAGGACACTCAAAAATATACTTCTTCAATTTTTGATGACAGTGAAAATAATAAAAGTTAATGAACGTGCTAATGATTCTGTCGTTACCTATATATATGCGTTCCCTTCGTTGTCTGACATTGTTCCATTCGTTACAGACTGTGAGAAGCGTTTCATAGTCTAAGCATGGTGTAGCTCTGTAAAGTGTTTGCTCGCATCTTGCTGTGCACAAGGGTTCACTCGGTGTGGCCTTAGGTAAGAGCTTGTTGTGTTTTAATTGCGGTACGCCGAACGCATTTGCTTCTATATTCTCTGAAGCGAACGTCTGCTTTTATAGATTAGATAGGCGGCAGTAGACGAACCAAAAGGCCCATTCCCAAAAAGACACCGGGACTTACACCCCGGCCCTCTATGAGCTATTGCCATTATGTTAGTAGGATGTAGAGGAATGGAGNTTTTAAAAGTTTCTTCGGCCTACAGTAAATAGAGTTTTGAAAAATGTTACTTTATCGCTATGTACGACTCTTGCTCTGACGCCGCACTTCTGCCTGTAAAAATTCTAGACAGATTGGTGGAATAAAACGCTTATAATCTGTAGAAGAAAATGTATAGAGAGGAAAAAACTTCTGAACAGGACTCTTAATGTCTGCTTGGATTCTGTTGGGTGGGAAAACAGCAGTAGATTGCACTGCTATTGAGCAGTCGCCCACATTAGTGAAGTGCGAGTGTGATGGTAACATCGACAAGTTGTGCAGTTTAAGCAAGGGCTTAGTCCTTTGGGCCCAGATGTGACTTTACCTTTACACTGTGTATTATTATTATTAAAACTTCACTCTTCAGCTCCCACGAACAGGTAATACAACTCAAATGAAGCTTCTTGCAACACCGGAAAGTCCAAAACGCTGCTAAAGGAAGTCCAGCAAAAAAACATTAACAACTGACTTAAACGCGTGCAGGCCAATACGACCAAATGCAGATGCCAGCAACAAATTCCAAACCTTAGCCGACCAGAGCACGAAGCACCGACAGAACTGATTAGTTCGACATACGACAGCCTCCAAAGTGAGAGAGTGCGCTCCGCACGCAGCACGAGTCTCTCTCCCAAATACCTTGAGGGCAGAGAGAGAAGAATACAACCACTGCCTCTCATTACTGTACACCTTATAAAACTTACATAGCTCGGCTACTCTTCTCCTGTGGGAAAGGTTCACCAGATCATTATCAGTGCACAGCCTGCTGGCTGAACTAACAAGTCGGTCCACCAGACGCAAGTGTCAGCATCTGAAGCCCAGGCCGGTGAGCAATACTCTAACACAGGTAGCAAAAAAGCATAAAAACATCTGGGGACAACCTGACTGTCACCAAACACAGAATTCACCTTACGCTGGAGCCCAATCTTAGTGGAAGCACGTGACACCAACCTCCTAATATGCGGCTTCAAACGTAAACTTCTCATCAAAGACAACACCAAGAATCTCCGAGGAGCTAGACTCCTGAAGCAAAGTGTCCTCAATCTCCAGTTGGGGATGCTGCGGTACAAGTGCCCGAGACCGACATGGTCTTATCCAGGCCGAGCACCATGCACTAAATGCGTGACAAATCCTTATTCAGAGACTGAGCGACAGCATCACGCAGGCGAGGAGCAGGTGTCACTGCTATCAAAGTGGAATCGTCGGCATAGTTGATCATCGTGTTTTCGAGGGAAGAGAACATGTCACTAGTATAGAGAACAAACAACAGCGGGCCAAGCAAACTGCCCTGAGGGACGCCAGATACCACCGCGACTGAGGCGCTCAAAACGCCGTCAACAGACACACTCTGCGTTCGCTCAAAACAAAATCGCGAATGATTGACAGAACCCTATCACCCGTACCAAAGGACTCCAGCTTGTATAATAGACCCCTATACATAGTGTATATACTATAACAGGTACTCTTTCTTAATCTCGTTCATCTCTGTGTTTGGTCAGTTTATGACAAAATTTATTGCCATACGCTACTCGGTTATGAAAAATATTTTAATTAACAAATGATGCAACAACAAATAACATACATAAGGACCCTCAAAAATATACTTCTTCAATTTTTGATGACAGTGAAAATAATAAAAGTTAGTGAACGTGCTAATGATTCTGTCGTTACCTATACATATGTGTTCCTTTCGTTGTCTGACATTGTTGCATTCGTTAGACTGTGAGAAGCGTTTCATAGTCTACGCATGCTGTAGCTCTGTAGAATATTTGCTCGCATCTTGCTGTGCACAAGGGTTCGCTCGGTGTGGCCTTAGGTTAGAGCTTGTTATGTGTTAATTGCGGAACGCCGAACGCATTTGCTTCTATATTCTCTGAAGCGAACGTCTGCTTTTATAGTCGGTTTGACCGTCAAAGTTCTACCAATATGTATTTAATACTAGAATACTCTGAAAGCGCATTCCTCCTTCAAGCAAGGCAACAGTAATGAAAAATCAAATTCGTTCTGAAATCACTATTTTCTTTGTATCAATGCCAAAATCTAATTATTTGTGCCTTTTGATAGATTTAGCAGTTTCTGTAATTTTCTTGGATATCCGTTCATAACTTTTTGAGGTATGCTACTAACAAATATTATGACAAACATAAGTCAGACATACAAACGGACAAACCGATCATCACAAAATCTAATCATGTGTGTCTTTTAGCATTCCTGTGAATTTCATGAAGACCCATCCATAACTTTTTGAGTTATTGTGCTAACAAACATAAAATCAAACACAGCGACAAACAAACGAACATGCAAACAGATCGTCGCTGAATTTAGTCGTTTACTCTTCGTAATATACCCGACTACTCATATAAATTTTATGAAAATCCGTCCATAACTTTTTGAGTTTTGGTACTAGGAAAAATAGGCAGACAATTAGGTGAACAGATTTTCACTAAAAGTTAATCATCTATTTCTGTTAACATGAATAATAGTCCCCGTAAATTTCGCAAGGATCCGTTCATAACTTTTTGAGTTACCTTGGTGACATACAAACAAACAAACACACCGACAAATAAACTGACAAAGACGACAAAAGTATAACTTCCTTGGCGGAGGGAAATACATAATGAACAGTGCGACGAGGAGACCCGCACTCGTCTATGGCATCAGTTGCCTCGATGGTTTAGAGAACTGGCCTTGTCCAAGTCCTGGAACTTATAGGATCAGAATCACTGGAATTTCTACTCTACCAACTTCTAAAAAAATGTCAGCCAAACGTGAGACAGCCATTTTTGGTTTTGTTTCGTCATTTTATGAGGACATACTCGCAGAGATCAGCTGGACTCTGTGCATGAGAGATGGTAATTCGGACACTTAAGTGTGTGAATCCCTGCTTTTTCACATACTTTAAAGTTTTTGTTGCTGGAGAATTCTGCAAATATCATAGCGATAAGATTATTCTTCAAGCGCTTCCTACAGAATTTTGTTCGCTCGCTCGCTCCGTGGAGGTAGGATGGCCTTTAGGCCTTTGTGGAAAGTAAGTCAAGTTCGTCCATCTTATTCTGTTATGGCGTGAAGTAGGAGGAGGAGGAGGAGGAGGAGGGGGCTAAGGGGAACTTCATAGGTCATCTTATTAGCGTTTGTTAGCTCTTCGGGGCAACACTCTTATCGTGACCAGTTCACTTCTGTCTTGCTTTGTGTTACTTCTGAGACTTTTTTCTTTTCTTTCCCGACTCGCTCCTCTCAAACACGGATCACTTGACGGCTTTCTCTGTGTTTCTCTTTGAAACTCCACGTAGTGCCTGGGAAGGTTCACTAACAGTATAATCTAGTCTACATGAGCTCGAAGTGTCATTTCTTCACTGATGAAACAATTTCTCTCGTGCACCGCAACAGTTGCCGCGAAGTGAGGCCGGTCTATTCGCTTGTGCTCACGATACGCAGTGCAGATTCGGAGCTCCAGTTGGACATCTAAGGGATTTTGAACTCGGGCTTGGAATGTCAACAAGCGGCCACGACTCTCCGCAATTGAACCCTTAAGCCGCAGTGCTGACCTCGGATCCGTCCAATAATAGATCTTAAATCCGCACCATCGGTTGTGACTGCAGTTGTAGAGGCTGGTCACATCGCTGCTGTACAAGTGGGCCTGCCGCTCTGCCTCAGACTTACTGATCTCCTTCCTCCGAGGACTTCGGTATCTTATCTCGCGTAGTTCGGCTAGGCCGATACAACATCAGATTCTATACGGGGTATTGTAATGTATGAGATGATGGATCAAGTTTAGCTAGGCTAAATTAAACTTGCTGAGGTTACGACTGATGTAAATTGATTATATTTTGTATTAGGATGCACAACATTTGGGGGCTACAGTACGTATGCGTCGCTCGTCACTTATTTCGTAACTGTCCACGAGAAATTGGCGCTTGTTGTCTTAACGGTTCGTTCATAAATTTTTGGTTTATGTCAAAGGTAATAAACATAAGGTAAACGGACTAACGGATCATGACAAAGAATGGCCAGTTGTTCTTATAACATTGTCAGCAATTCCTGCAACTTTTAATTTCACGAAGATCCGTTCATTACTGCTTGAGTTATGTTACCAAGAAAAACAGGACGGATCTTCACCAAAAGCTAATCATCTGTTCAAACTCCAACGAAACAAAATCTCGGTGGCGGAAGTAAAAAAACAAACTCAATGAGTAAAATACCGAAGCCCCGACCCGGTCCACCTAAATGCGCCGCACCAGCAGGATTGGAATGAAGCGATGGTGTTGTATCTCTACATCAGCTGATGACCACATGGAAGTAGATGCCACTGAGCAAGTACGACAAGAGCAGAGACGGCGGTGGCGGTGGCAGCTTTACCACAGCAAAATTGGACTTGTCCTAAGATTTAAAAAGATCATGAAAGCTGCGATTCCACCCTAATATAATAACCTCCCTAATATGATGACTTTCTGCACATTCCTGTTGATTATTGCTGTCACAAGTTGATTATTATTGGCCTTCAGCTGTCGCAAAGACCCAGTGTTTTTAAAGTTTTAAGCCGATGACTAGCAAAAAAACTTGAATGAACATCTTATGTGGCAACTCGAGTAAGTCCAGACACACATGGCCCGCTGGAGTAGCCAGCACCATCAGCCACCCCGTCGGTCCAGATGGGAATCTCAACCGACACTCACGGTGGTCCCAATACAGCCATGCTTCTGCTTACGCCTTTAAGGGCTGTAATAAATTACACATCTTAGCATGAACTGGCTCTGCCCGGAAGACTTTGGCCTTAAACTCATGTCGTGAGGTGCCCTCAAGCTCACCGACCGTAAATTACTTCGCATCTCTCTTGAATTGCAAACAATTTCCCTCATTCTTTTCGTAAGAAAGAATATCTTCGTTTTTCGTGCAGCAAATCCTACGGGGCATTTGTAAATAAAGATCGCGTAGCTACACGGGTGATTGAGGCCCTGTAATATTAGAAATGTGATAGCTGGAAGTACACTTCTCATACATGTATATTGGTCTTTGTCGACTCACGACTAGATTCTATAGAACCGCCTGTTAAAGAAAAAATCAATTTTATAGTTATTGAATATGAGAAGATATAACATACAGTAATATTACACGAGTAATTAGATACCATGCACCATTCGTCGAAGTCCCGGAGTTACTGTACAACTACGATGTTACAGGGAGCAGAGCTCTAACTGGCTACACTGTAAAAACTAGAGCACTCTGAGAGCGCATACCTCCGCCAAGCGAGGCAGCGGTAGCAAAAAACTTAAATTGGCTCTGAAACCATAATTTTCTTTCTATAAACTCCAATATCTAATCATTTGTGCCTTTTGATAGTAATAACCGCTTGTGCAATTTTGTTGAAGATCCGTTCATAACTTTTTGAGTTATACTAGTAACAAACGGTATGACAAACATGAGTCAAACATACCAACGAACTAACCGATCTGCACCAAAATGTAATCATTTATGTCTTTTAGCATTAGTAACAACCCCTATAAATTTCATATATATTCATCATTATTTTTTGAGTTATTGTGCTAACAAGCATAAAATTAAAAAGAGTGACGAACGAACGAACGAACGAACAAACGGATCATTACCAAAATTTGGACATTTACTCTTTGTTGTATACCTAACAACTCACGTTAATTTTATAAAAATCCATCCCTAACTTTTTGAGTTACGGCATTGAGAAAAATGAGGCCGACAAACAAACACGCAGATGGACATATCTTCGCCAAAAGTTAATCATCTGTTCTTCCTAACATACATAACAATCCCTGTAAATTTCGTTCAAATCGGTTCATAACTTTTTGAGTTATCTTGGTGACAGACAGACAAACACGACGAAAACAACCTCCTTGGCAGAGCTAAAAAACGTAAATTTTACGGATGGAAGTATGCAAGCAAAAATAGCCACAAAATATCTTTAAGATGTAAGGGAGTTCCTCGTAATTTTCCAGCGCTCTTGAAAAAAAAAACGTCGGTGGAGGATTCGAACCCGCACACCTCATGCGGTAGTGGATCCGAAGTAAACGTCTTAAATGAGTTCCTACGCTATCAAGTACGTTGCCATCAAGCTGTATTGAAACAAATGTGTGCTGATGCTGTATTCAAATGTTATATTAATTTTGATACATTGTCCACAATATAATAATACAAAGTTATCGGTTGCTTACTTCATGCTTTGGTTTTGGTCGTTTTCCCCGTCGCACTCATAAGGATTTAGATAGGAGATAATTCATCTACTTGAAAACAAAATGAGATACCACGAAGTTTCAGTCCTGAATTACGATGGCAAATATACTTCCTGGAATTATGTATGTGCTTGAAGGTAGAAATACTGTATTTTCAGAAGCCCTCTTGGCTTTGAAAGTCACTCCTTACAATTTGATATTCTTTGTTTGAGCGTTGTAGATTAAAGGTTTTATCCGTACACTGTGTTTTATCCGTTCGTGGAAAAGCTATTCCGCATATGTGTAGCTGATTTCTTCGTTGCAGCTAAACTTAACGCTGAGCAGAGGCCAAAATACTTACAGTTCTTGTTATACCGAAATTTCGATTCTGACGGTTCAACTAACTGCTGGTGTCCAGGACACAGTAAGCACTGGGATTTCCTGCGAATTCTTTTGATTCATCTATAGTTTCTCAGTGCTACTAGACCGTAAAGCATTTCACTACTGATATTCAAGCTTTTACTTGCTGGAGGGAAATTTTTCGCTCACAAACTCATAACGACATAACATTCTTTACTTTAATGGAATTCAAGAGTACAGGTATATAAGGAATAATTTTTGGGACAAAACCCGTTCCGCAAGCAAGAATTATACAAACTTATTTACGACATTGTTGCCGGCGTTTCTGATGGCTGAGTCCTTCATTCTTATTCCTAATTGACTGGCACAAATAATACATATGCGTTAGTTGTATCTGATAAGTGCTGTTAGTGCGATCTGCTCAGCTCCAGCATACACCTGTGTTCTGGCACAAACTTTGCCCGGAAAAGGATACTGTAGGGATAAGTAAGAATTTAGCAGCATTTCTGCTTCTATGCTTGCTATTTTTAATTTCTTTTGAAATTGTTTCTCTTTTAACTACTATAGTCAAACCCGCGTAAGCAGTCCTTTAGGGGCGCGGTTGAATTGAACGCAGCAGTGCCAAATCTAATCTATTGACTAATGCACTTTGAGTATTCGAATATAAATATAATTTTATCGATTGAGACAAGTTATACCACGTGCTTAAGTAGGATTTGGCCAAGTTGCTTTGCGTTATTAGCCACGCCCATCGGATTCCTTACGCGGGTGGCGTAAGACCATAACCCGCGGTGGGAGTAAATTGAATGAAGTCATTGTTGATGACCAGCTTATCCTAGTTTTTAATATGGATCCTGTGTCCAACAAGGCTAGACCCGCGGTGGCAGCCCCGTGCACAACTTTTAATAATATCATAGGAAAAAATGGGAGGCCTCGTGGCGTGAGACGATCTGCCGCGGTGGAGGCAAATTCGACCCGATGGAGGAAAATTCAACGCCGTCTTTTTTTATGGCCAGCTAGGACTAGTTTTTTGGCATGGGTCACATCTAGGTCAACCCACCAAACTCCCTACAAAAAGTTATGAAGATTGCTCAACTCTTTCGACCACTTATTGGGTGAACAGACAAATATATAAAGCAATAAATAGAAGTTGACTAATATAAAATTTTAACGTTTCGGGATGAAAAATCCCATCTTCAGAAAAAAAAAAAACAAAATCTAAGCTACAACCTAGAAATAAAAGTTTATTTATTTTCTATTTGATAAGGGGAGCGTGGATGTTGTCAGGAGGGAGTCTAAAATGCAAATGAACGGAGCTGCGTGCAGGGGCTGGATGTCAGCTCCTGTACAATCGGCAAATATCAGGCTAAGTATGGACAGTATGGAGCGGTACAGCCAAGGTCATAATGTTGAGGCTAGGTTTGGTTCTATGGATGTGGAGGGTTTCAAATGTTGTGAGCTCGATGGGATTCGAAGAGTCTATGATGGAAATATCATTCCTGCTGATGAGATGGTTGTTTAGCTCAGCATGTAGGCTAGGGGCTGAATGCGAGGGTTTCGCAAGGGGTAAACCGGTACGACTGGATAAACCTAAATGTTGGTCAATACGGGCTTTGAAGTGTTGTCCAGTGCTACCCACGTATGAGGCGCTGCAGGCCTGGCGTCGGTAAAGGTAGATAAGTGGTGGAATTAGGACTCTATGGTAAATGTGTTTTTGGATGAAAATTTAAGTTGATATGTGGGTAGGCTTCAGAGAGGAACGTTTTCAAAGTGTTTACTGTCCTAACAGATGCTTTGTTGTAGTATGGAAGCGAGTGAAAGAAGTCTAATTGACTGACCCAGGGTTTGCTAATGCCGGGATCGAACAGTTTGTCTAGGAACAATTTACAGTAATGGCCCAGAAATGGTGCGGATAGCCGTTAATTTTGAAGAATGTTCGGAGAAAGTTAAGTTCATTTGAAAATGCATCGATTATGAATCGATCGTAGCAGTGACTGAAGAAACTTGTTCCAAGGCTGGAGAATGTGGGTTTTCTGTAAATTCCAGTGGTCAGTGTTGAGTCTTGGTTCGTTATTAAAACATCGAGAAAAGCTAAAGGATTATTTGATTGATTTTCGGCATTGAATTTGATATTTGGATGTTTGCTATTCAAATATTGCAGAAAGAGATCAGAATCTGCTTGACTGTTGAATATGAGAAAAATGTCATCTACACAACGATTATAGTGGTTCAGTTTGAAGTCACGTCGGCAGTCGTAAAGCCAATGGGTTTAATGATGTCATAGATAGATATTTGCCAGCGAGGGACTAAGCGTGGAATCCATGGAAACTCCATCTAATTGTTTGTACAGTCTTTTAATTGTTAAACATGAAGAAGGAATCTTTGATGGCATGGCTAAGGAAAGTTCTGAAGGTAGGTTTATCCATATTGTGGAATAGGTCCGTGTCAATAAAGACTATGTTACAAATAATATCTATGGTTTCTTCTACGGGAATGTTGGTGAAAATGGAGGTGACGTCAAAGCTGGATAAGTGGGCATTGGGATGCAATTGAGGTTTGACTCGGTCTCGAAAGTCATATGAATTGCGCAAAGTGTACTGATTGGTTGTTTAATGTTCAAGTAATGAAACAAGATATTGTGCAATAGGGTAGGACTGTGTTTTATATGTAGCAAGAATTGGTCATAAGGGGGCACCGGTTTTGTGTACCTTTGGAAGCCCGTACATGACTCCAGGGGAAGTACCTGAATTGTAAAGGGAACGGTAAATCGAATCAGTAATGATGCCTCGGTCGAACCATTTTTCAAAAATCTATGGACTTTATCGATGAATTTAAGCGTAAATTTGAAGGGGTGGGTATGAGAGTCGTAAACAGTGAACTTTGTTGTATCAGCCAGAATAACATTCATTTTTTGATGGTGCTGATTTTTATCTAAAATAGCAGCACCTCTTCCTTTGTCGGGTCTGCACACAACAACGGAATTTTCTTATGTGGAAATGGCCTATTCCTCTTTTGAAACCTTTCATTGTGGCTGTTAGGCTTAGCTAACGTACCAATTAACTAACTTTAGAACTATTGCTCTTCAGCTGCTCCCGTTCCCAAAGCCATATTGTTCTCACCACACGACTCTCTCACCAGCGCCGCCTTAACAAGGCAGTCTAAGGCACAAGACGCTGAGCTTGTCTTCGTTAGCAAGCCTATGTTCACAACGATGGTTTGCAGTGTTTCATAAATCGCTTTTGCCCCTCACGTTTTGTTTTACATCGTCCCTTAAGGTACTGATTTTCTCCCGAGAGTGCCCTCCACACGCCTCAACCTCGCCCCTTCCTCAGCCCTCCACTGCTCGGCAACTCGACCTGGACTGACCCAGCCAAAGAAAAAAAAAGAGGCTTAGTCCTTAGGGCGCCCGGCCCTCCTACGGCTGCTTTTCTGGCGCTGTTTTGTTCAAGTACCCCTTTTGCGAAAGTTTTTCAGGGCTAGCAACTTCATGGGTGATTAGCTTACTTGCATAGTTTTGTAATTGCTGGTATGTTTTGACTTGAACTTTTCTGACGGTATTATTCATGCTCGTTGCGTGAAATTATTGTTGGTATAACTTAGCTCTGTTTTCAAACTTAGCTTTATAACGGCCAATACTTCTGAAGCACTTGTGTCATTGTAGTGCTATGTTAAATCCGGAATAAACTATGAAAATCGCTTTTTGCCTGTCAAAACTTTATTAATTTCTGAAGTGACATAAATCTCACATAAGTGAAACTTGGTGCCTTGAAAATCAAAACCAGGTACGNCTGAAACACTTGTGTCATTGTAGTGCTATGTTAAATCCGGAATAAACTATGAAAATCGCTTTTTGCCTGTCAAAACTTTATTAATTTCTGAAGTGACATAAATCTCACATAAGTGAAACTTGGTGCCTTGAAAATCACAACTAGGTACGTAAGCTTGTCAAATTTCGCTTCAATTTGTGCAATATTCTAAAACTTATGAGTTGTTCTGTAGTTTGAACCAATTTCAACTGTCACTTGCTTTATTGTAGGACGCTGAAAATGTGCTTTTGAGTTTTTGGTCTTTGTTTCGCTGGCGATCATTAACTTCTCTGTCAAAAAGTCCCATTGTAGGCACGTCGGGAAGCTGTTCAAGTACTTGAACTTTCCTATTAATTGTCACCCGAGTGGTCCTTGCTCAAGGGAGATGAGTCCGATTTCCTCTAGGTGGCACTCTTATGGCTTGTTTCGTAGCTGAGGTATCAATTTTGTTGCTCTGCGTTGAATTTTTCCATCGTGAAGAGCAAATTCTGGATACGGGTGCGCTAGCGCTTTGTACAAAGAAGTTATTATATCCTTATATGTATAGATTTGTACTCAAAATTCCTGGTAATGAATCCCAGTACTCTACGTGCCATTTTGACCCTACTCAACTTGCTGACTATGTTGTTGTTTGTGTGTGATAGTTATGCCCACGTCACGTTGTTGGTGACAGCTGCTAATTCTATTCTTCTTCATTTCTAATCGCGGGACTGTGGGCTTCTCCTGCCATGTAGCCTATGCGCATAATTGACATTTGTCGACATTAAAGCTCTTATGTCACGTAACGGTTCATTCCATGATCTGCAATATGGTCTACTCTTCTTCTATTAGGTTTCAACGAAGTGTGATATGATGGCCAGTCTCCAATCTGACGTAATTTTCGCCTATCTGTTTTCTTAAAGTGTGACAGAAAATGGGCAGCTGAACGAAACACAGATGAGTAAAGAAATAAGCTAACAAATGAGGACACCATGGTTGTTATTATATTTGAGATAAGAAATTGTATTTCAGCTTTAACTAAGCAATTTAATTTGAAACCATTCTCCACCTTCCTAAAAATTTGTAAGCTATCATTGGTCAATATCCTTAAAACTACTCGAGAATAAAACTTTGCAACTGCATAAAATACTGTATTAAAATCATTGACAACGTTTCGGCGTAATACTTCAGCCATTTTCAAGTCAATAAAATCCTAGTATTCTGCAAAGAGATGAAAACAAAATATCTTAGCACATATATAGTGAAGTAAAATCGAAAATTGTTTCTATTGCACAGAGAAAATATCAATGAAAATCTAAAGTAGAGGTCACAGCTAAATAACTACCAAACTATTACAGCAGGAAAAATCACAAAATCAGAGAGACTCTAAGTACAATATGACACAAGCTCCATGTTATCACATAGTTATATAATGAACTAAAATCGAAAGTTGTTCCTATTGCACAAAGTATCAAAGCTAAATATAGAGCATCACAGTTAAATATCGAAATATCACAGTAGGAAAATCATAAAAGAAGAGAGACTTTTTTTACTGTAGGCCTATAACACAAGCTTCACGGTAACAACCTCCACGCAGCACTGTTACACACGAAATGAAGGGTACCCGCCCGCGAATTGTCGTGTTTAATGCTTATTGCTTCTGCTACTTTTAGGTCAATGACGTTATTATGAGCAAAAATGACAGAAAAATTATTGATTATAATATCAGCGGAAGGGGGGTTCATGTGATACTCAAACGAGTAGTGCTGCTTGATGCTGCTTGAATTGTATCTATGTTGCTCGCACCGCTTGAATAGGGCATTCGTCGTATATCCAATATAAGAGGCATTACAGCGCTTTTCAGTGCAATCAAATCGATACACGACTCCTGTCCTATCCGCGGAAGGTTTAACTGGCCTAGTCGAAAAACGTGAACCTAATTTAGAGGGTTTGTTGTAAGCAATTAGTTTAACAGATGAAGTATCATTGATTGGTTTGATGTGACGCTTTACAACATTGTTGAGTGTTTTTCGGTCAGTCCTGTAAGTTGGGATACTGTCTAATTCGACGTAAAGTTTCACTGAATTAGCGGCAGTATTGTCAACATTTGTGAGATCTTGGCTAAGTGTATTTGAAATAACTGACTCTACAAGCGTTTGCGGATAATTACAGTTGGCAAAAACCTATTCCAATCTGCGAATCTCGACATCAAGTGCGGTCCAGGAACTTGATAACTTAAGTGGACTAAGTGCGGACTAATGTTTTTACTACGGATTTTTTCTAGCTAACGAGCGTGTGTTAGTCAAAGTTTGTATAACAGCTGGTATTGGTAGGCGTCACATGGGCGACACGCCAGCACTCCTGAAAAGAGCCCAGCCGCAACATTCGACGGAATACGGAAGCAAGCGGCTCTGCGAGCACACAAGCCACCCTCCGTAGAAAGAGAGGAAACATACCCGACGGATCAGTGCTCCCATAGGAGTTCAGGTCAAGAAGAAGGCGGTGCACTTCAGAAGATCTGAAAGCAAAACCGGAGAACCTCGGCTCAGGATCACATGCTAAAGGAATGCGCATCCGGTCCCGGCTCTGCTTCCCGTCAAAGTGGCGCAACAAAAGGTCCGCCTTGGCAGCGGGGTCCACAACAAGATCACCACTAGCACCAATTTAAGGAGGGACAGAAGAGCTCACACCAAGCACAGCGCTCTTCAAGGTGGACCACCACTTATGTGCGCTAACAGACGAAGCTAACAACTCCCTGGACCTCATATTGTGCTCCCTCTCGGTTTCCTCATAAGTAGCACCAGCCCGACGCCGCTGTTCCATGAAAAGCTGAAAGTCAACAGCAGACCGGCTAGTACGCCAACGGGCATATGCCTCCCGCTTCAACTGGTGCGCCCTCCTACAGGTACCATCAAATCAGGGCTCATCACCTGTCCTGACCGTTATGAAACGGGAAGGGACATATGCGCGCACCATGTCAGAGAGAAGCCAAACCAAAGTAAACCCCGGATCAGGAGACTCTCTCGCAACTCCCCAAGGTAGCGCAAGGATGGCACCAGAGACGGCTTCCCAATTTACTCTTGACTTCAAAAATATTTCACGCTTAACACGCCCTGGGGACCCGCTGACGAACCTGCAGCGTCGCAGATAGGACACCATGGTCCGAGGAACCAATGGGAGACACCACTAACACTCTAACCAGATCACGAACATCAGTCATCAGCAGGTCAAGAACACCTCCCATTAAATGGGTGGGATCCTCAACCAACTGCTCACAACCAGAGGCACTCGCGAAATCGAAGGCTGCATGGCCATGACAATCGGTTCTCCAAGAGCCTAACCATTCCACATGGTGACAATTAAAGTCACCCATAAAGGAAAAAGAAGAACGCCTATCCGACGACTGAATTCTAGCCATTGCATCCAAGAGACAATCAAAGACCCTATCATCAGCACCAGCGATGCAAGTAACACAGGTACAATTCAAGCAGCATCAAGTAGCACTACTCGTTAGAGCACCACATGAATCCCCCTTCCGCTGATACTCTAATAAAAAATTTTTCAGTAATTTTCGCTCATAATAGCGTTATTGACCTAAAAATAGCTGAAGCATTAATCGTTACGCTGGATGGTTGAAGCTATGCGTTCATCAGTAAAGAACTCGGCAATAATGCGAAATGCAACTTTAGAAATAATTACCCCTAAAAGGAAGTTATGTTTTGTCGGAGTTTGCCTGTCTCCGTCGGTTTTTCTGTGTCTCTGCCTATAATCTGTCTGTTTATCTGTCTGCTCGTGTCTCTTTATGTTTGTTTCTTTGTCTCAGCATTTGCTTGGTTGTTTCTATGTCACTAAGATAACTCAAAATATTATGGAAGGGTCTTTAGAAAATTTACAGGGAATGGGCATGTTAGGAGGAATCGGTGATTAACTTTTGGTGAAGGTCCGTTCAACCGTTTTTTTT
>LQNS02000231.1:2715149-2730249 GCA_001587735.2 Parhyale hawaiensis
TAAGATAACTCAAAATATTATGGAAGGGTCTTTAGAAAATTTACAGGGAATGGGCATGTTAGGAGGAATCGGTGATTAACTTTTGGTGAAGGTCCGTTCAACCGTTTTTTTTATTTGCCTATCTGCTTTTCGTGGCTACTCGATTCGATTTACCCTTCACTTCACAACTCAGGTGCTCCCCCGGGCATCATGTACGGGCTTCCAAAAGTACATTAAGCCGGTTTCTCCTTACGACCAGTTTTAACTGCTTATAAAACCCCGTCCTATTCTATTGCTAAGTTCCTCGTTCCATTACTTGAACCATTATCTACTAATCAGTATAGTTTGCGTCATTCATATGAATTTCGTGACCGTATCAAAGACTTCCAATTGCCTCCCAACGCCCACTTATCCAGCTTCGATGTCAAGTCTCTTTTCGCCAACATCCTCGCAGACGAAATTATGATATAATTTGCAACAAAGTTTTTGACGGCACGGACCTATTCCACAACATGGATAAACCTACCTTGAGAACTTTCCTTAGTCTCGCCATTAAAGATTCCTTCTTCACGTTCAACAATAGACTGTACAAACAAATAAATAGAGTCTCCATGGGAAGCCCACTCAGTCCGTCGTTACCAAATATCTTCCCATGCTATATTGAAACCCTTTGGCTTAACGATTGTCCAAATGACTTCAAACCGATCCACTATAGTCGTTATGTAGATGACACCTTCCTAGTATTTAGGAATCAAGCAGATTCTGATTTATTTCTGGATTATCAAAGTAGTTAACATCAAATATCAAGTTTACTGCCGAAAACCAGTGAAATATTTCTTTAGCTTTCTTTGAACTTTTAGTAACCAACCGCGACTCAACGCTTGTCACTGGGGTTTACAGAAAACCTACGCTCTCAGATTTTTCAGTCACTGCTACGATCAATTTAAAATCAATGCTATAAAAACTGCTCTATCTCGAGCATACCATTTCTCCCCCTCCTATCTTACCTTCTCAAACGAAATTGACTTTCTCCGATTTTTCTTAAAAAATAACGGTTATCCGCACCATCTTCTGGACCCCTACTGCAAATTGTTCGTAGACAAGCTTTTCGATCCCGGCATTAGCAAACCTTCCGTGCGTAAATTATACTTCTTTCACTTGCTTCCGTATTACAACAAAGCCTCTGTTATTTCAGGAAACACATTGAAAACGTTCCTCTCTAAAGCTTACCCACATATAAACTTTAAATTTTCATACAAAATCTCATTCACCATAGGGTCCTACTTTAAATTTAAAGACAAACCACCCAAACCGTTTTTGTCAAGTGTTATCTACCGTTTCAAATGCAGAGGATAGAATTCCTCGTACATTGGTAGCTCTAGACAACATTGCAAAGCCTGCATTGACCAATATATAGGTGTATCCAGCCAAACCGGTTTTCCACTTGCAATACCTTTACATTCAGCTCCCCGCCTGCATGCTGAGCAAAACGACCATCTCTTCAGCAAAAATGACTTTCCATTCATTGACTCTTCTAAACCGATAGCACTCACAACATTAGAATCCCTTTATATCCATAGAACAAGACCTAGCCTCAACATTATGACCTCAGCTGTACCCCTTCACCCTATCCACGACTAACTATCTCCACATCTGCTGACTATACCGGAGCTGACATCCGGCCTCTTCTCACAGTTCTGTTCATTCGCTTCTTAGACTATAGCCCATAACTGGCATTTTTTCCTCCGACTGTACATGTTCTTTTCTCTGCGCATCCCATATCACCCGACCGTTATATAAGGCCCCCCCCTAAGCGCACCTCGCTCATTAGCCTTTTAGCTCTCCCCCTAATAGCATCACCCCAGACCTTGCTCAATATTATAAAATTATTTCCTTTAAATTCATTCAACTTCTTATAAGTTTATTTCTGATGATGGGAGAACAAAAATCCCGAAACGTTAAATTTTAGTGTGCCGTCGACTTTCTATTCATTATTTGTAATTTGCCTTAGAATAGTATTACTCAGTATAATTTACACATCTGTACCAACTGAGAACATATGAGGGTGTTGTTTCTTAATCAGAATCTATAGTATTCACTGTCTATGCAAATAATTCCGTGTTTTGTATTATTGACGATTGACATGTTTTGTTTTTTTCAGTTGTTAATTTAAGTTTGCAATCGTATTGTGAAGATTCGTTACGTTTTCTCCAACGTGATTTGTTTTCCATCAACTATCGGCTTAAATTACCACATACAAATTTTTTATCCGACGGTTTTGATGCGCTACGATGTATATTCCGTTAATTGATTGCTTCACTTGTACCAAAAATGGCAGTTGTATGTTTCCCTGATTAATCTGTTCCGTTATTGGTTTGTATCAGCATAAATTGCATCTGCACAGCGTCGGTAAAAAGTTAAAATGGCAAGAGTAATTAAAACTATTATAAATAAAACTTTCCCCCATAAGCTCTACGTAATTTAGCTCTCGTTTTCAGTGCATTTATTCCTGTGATATCTCGCGGTTAAAATTTCTGTAAAGCTTAAAATTTAAGACTGTCTTACTAGTGCCTATCAAAGAGTGGGGTTAAGGGAGATTATATAGCGGATGGTATTGATCTAATGGGTGAGGAGGTTCTATATGCGATGGTAATGATCTAATTGGTGAGGTTATATACCTAGCGGATGGCCATGATCTAATGAGTGTGTTGTCGAATACGTGCCTTCCTAATGAAAACTGTAGCTATTTATTCTTATAATTCGAATTTTTCAAATCAAAATATTTATCACAAAGCAATCATCAAACATCCGTTGTCTATATTTACTCACTCTTATCATGAAATCAAGCCTTTCGTGTTGGTGTTGCTGTTGCTGAAATTTCAAACAGGAGACCATTGGAACCACTCACCTTAACTCTCAGTCTGCAACACAGTGATTTCCGAACTCTAGTGTTCTATGTGCCCCACTGGAGACGTCTTGACACGCACGAGCCCCTGCCAGAAAATGGCCTCACCGACGGATATTATGCGCTGATTGACTTCAGTTTATTTCTGTAGATGATGAACATGTTCATTGCCTATGTCACTTAGTTTAGGTAACCTAGTAGAATCAAGTCATTTGAAGCATAGCACAATGAAAAAAACTTCTAAGTAGTCATGTGATGGTACCGTAATCGTAAAACAAACTTCAGATCTATTGTTCCTCAATTTATGTTCCCTATCTTTAAAAGATTGTTTACATTAACTAGGTAGTAGCTAATAAATAATGCTTATCACGTTATTAGCAATCTAGCATTCTGTTTGATAAAAAAAATGACGGACGTTAAGTGGTAGTTACAGTAATAAGCAACTTTGTTTTAGTTTAGATTTAATGTCATAATGTTAAATAAAAATCAGTTCTTTCTGATAATGTCAAATAACTTTTCAAACTCCATCATCAATGTAATAAAGCCAATATATCTCACCATATAAGCTTCAAACGCCATGAAGCAATTAAGGACCCGTACGGGAACCAAGAGGGAACCTCTGCTGTGAGAGCTGCTATTGGGGACTTGATAATTTGTCGAAGGCTTTCATTGTGGAGCGCCCGGGCCCCGCCTGCAGGCTGTGACTAGCAGTGCTGGAGGGGGAGGTATAGGAGAAAAAAAGTTCTTTTTCCTACCTTCTATTCATTTTCCTTATTTTTTGAGTGAACTATGTGTAACACAGTTCAGAAATCCATTATTTGCAGCACATCATCTGTGTCTGCTATTTAAAGAGGGCTGATGCTCCGCTACTCATATCGCATATTATGTCCAAGTGATATCCACCTTTTGTTTGCATCGTACCTAGTGTGCGAGTGTTCGCACCAAGTACCCGGAAGCCTTACCCTTTAGATATGTTTCTTCAGATGCGGCCCATGCCTCCATCAGTTTCTTAGCTTGGTACATGGGAAACAACTCACATTAGCATGAAGATGACAATCTTCACGCCTCTTTCTTCAGTGTTACCAGCAGCAACAGGTTGACGTCGTTGCGTCCTGAATGTTCATGTTCCCGGTATTCCTAAGATCGCTATCGTTCGCTGCCCAAATGTACTCACTTGAACAAACTGCTGCACGGTGGCACACAGATTCTGGCGACCGTAGTTGAAGTTTCTGAAGTTGATTGCGAAGGAATTTGTGCCTTCGAGGATCGAGAACGCTTTATTGGTTTTCTGACGCTGGCAAATTTAAGCAGATCTATTTTTTTATGCAACCGTATCCGCTAATTGGTTTTGGAAAGTGCTTGATAGTTTCGTATTTGTAGATATTTGTCTATATACTATAGATTTTCCTGTTCTTATTGTATCGCCACTGAAGCCGATCGATATTGGATTTTCAACAGTAGTCTCATTTGAAGCACTCGTCTCGTTACTTTCCATCACCTAATGCTTTACTTTTGCCACCAAGACTTGGTTTGTAGAGCGACGAGGGCGGGAGCGCCATCCAGTCCCACTGGACGTGCAGCACTAGGGGGACATTAGCGTGATGGAAGCCATCGTTTGCCTTTTATCTATAACCAGTGGCTTGCGCTGTCGTGGTATGACCTCGAAAAATTGCCGATGATGACGTTCTTCGATGATGAGCACGCGTCAGGGAAGTCATATATCTATGATTGCCTAGCAAAGGATATCCGCGTCGCCATTTCCCTTTGTCAGAGCTGGATTCCCGTCCTGTAGTAATAGCGAAAAATTAGTTAGTTAGCTGAAGACAGACAGGCGTTGCAGCACAATAGAAAGCCTCTACTATAAAACTCACCAGAAACATGTCAAGAACGATCTATATTTAAGATACGTACTGAGATACTCGAACATCCCTTCAGATATCAGTTTAGGGAGAGAATTGAAAATATGCGCAGCGTTCACCGTTTCTCATCTGTGAAGAAGCAAACCCGAAGCAAAGAATAGCATTAACAAGGACTGCTCGAAACATAATAATAATAATAAAGTTCTGTGAAGAAATGCAAAACTTCCGTAATATGCGAAGCTACAGAAAAGATGAAAAGTCAAAAAGAAACCCGTCTTCACAGCAAAGTTAGTTGAATTGCTATTGGAAAAAAGTCTGCGCCCTTTTCACTATCTCTTTAGGAAAGAAGTATATTGAAGTTGGAGGAAGTAAATTTGGCGAGCTTAACTTGTGTGTTTCTACCACTTAGTGTGTGTATTACTGTAACAAATAAGAGACAATTACTGACAAAACAATCTTACATATATATATATAAAACTATTAGACGGATCTGCCAATACACGACGCGAAATATGAGTTCTATAACTTTCTCAGTCTTTTCAACTGACGTCGTGTTGTCCATCCATGCTGCCTCATTGACATCTAATCCCCGGTCTATCACAAGATAAACCAACTCTTCTTCTTCAACTCCTGCCTTGTTCACATTTAAATCAGAAATTTTAGCGTCCAAATTCGTTGACACATTATAGTCTGACCATTTTATGAAGGCGGTTCGGTCGTGGCCAAATTCCTCTATAGCGTAGCCAACTCTATAGGTATATCTGAGATTTTGTTCGCCCCATGTCTTAGACACGCCTACTAACTGCATATAGAGAAATCTCAGAAATATTCATAGGATTGGCCCGCTGTAGAGGAATTTGATCACGACCGAACCGCCTTCATAATATGGTCAGACTATAGTTACATTATTTGATGACTTTACTTAGTTCTGTGTATAAATCAAATTCTTTTCTCAGATTTTTAATTTGACTCAAGATGGTTACCGTTACTCACCGAAACGTAGCAGATTATATAGCGTTTTTCAGAAATGATTCAAGAATTATACTGATTAAACTAAGTGAAGAACTGAAAAGTGTTATTAGATCTTTGGCAAAAAATATCAATTTTTTTTTGTTGAAGCATTTTAACTCTACCTGGCCTGAAGATGACCGCTTGAATGAGTCGAGACGCTTCGTCAACATTTAGTACCTACCGTGAACGTCACGGAACTCAGTACCACCGGCTAACGTCAATTGCAAGACCTCAGCACATGGCAACTATTTTACATGGCAGAAAGGAGAACATTGTTTTACAGCTCAGACGATTGGGAAGAATAAATAAAAACTAGTAAATTTATAATGCGGCATTATTTGTAAATACACATATATATATCGCATCCAATAAAACAATTAGTAAAAATCTAAGCTTCAATTGTGTAGTCTACTCTGCGTGGACGACATCATCTCTAGTGCAGGTCATTTTAATCGGAGAAAGAAGACCAAAGAGACTGGAATAACAACAAAGACAACGGAATCCAAATAAAGTGATGAATTAGGCAATGCAAAAAAATACCCACTACTAACGTACAATATGTGAAACAGCAGTAGTAACAGGCTATTTCGTCTCCCAAGTTCAGGAGAAACACGTCAAGAAGACCTAGCAGTATCTCTACCATATTCAAGGAACTTACTTACTGTTAACTTGAGGTTCAAATTTCCTTCTAACTCATCCCATTGGCGTTAAGCAAATGAAGTTCTCCTATATAATATTTCAGATCAGGTCGGTGAGACCTACCAAACCAGCAATCAACTTACCTTGTATTATTGTTGCATATTAGATATTGTAGATTTTGTGCTGCAACTTTATATATTCTTTGGCTGCACCGAAAACTTACCAAAAACATGAGACTTTTAAGTAGAAATTTCCGCTCGGGCCAGCGGCAGTCCAACTGTCTTGCTGAAGTTATTGCTGTTTTGTGCCAATATGTTGGTGTAATTTGGGAGTTGATGAGCAGATCATACTGAGAATATTTAGTAACTAGAGCACTCTGAGAGCGCATACCTCCGCCAAGCGAGGCAACGGTAGCAAAAAATTCAAATTGGTTCTGAAACCATTTTCTTTGTATAAACTCCAAAATCTAATCATTTGTTTCTTTTTATAGTAATAACAGCTTGCGCAATTTTTTGAAGGTCCGTTCTTAACTTTTTGAGTTACACTGCTAACAAACGTTATGACAAAAATGAGTCAAACATACCAACGAAAAAACCGATCTGCACCAAAATGTAATCATTTATGTCTTTCAACATTACTAACAACATGTATATATTTCATAAAAATCCATTAATTATTTTTCGAGTTATTATACTAACAAGCATAAAATTAAAAACAGTGATAAACAAATGAACAAACTAACGGATCATTTCCAAAATTTGGTCATTTACTCTATGTTATATACCTGATATATTTTCATATTTCATAAAAATCCGTCCATAACTTTTTGAGTTACGGCATTGAGAAAAATGAGGCAGACAAACAAACAAACGGATGGACGGATCTTCACCAAAAGTTATTCATCTGTTTCTCCTAACACACCTAACAATCCCTGTAAATTTCGTCCAAATCGGTTCAGAACTTTTTGAGTTATCTTGGTGACAAAAAAAAACAGAGAGACAGACAAACACGGTGAACACATAACCTCCTTGACGGAGGTAACAAAACACTTTCAAAAATTCACAGTACAGTAAGTATTCACATGCACGCAATTGCACTCCCTTCAAACTATCGGTCCGAGACGTGGTGTGGACTATTAGTCCTCTCGGGCCTCATGTTGTTATTTCTGTCCATGCAGTTTTTGCATTGTTTGCCAAGTTGTGTGCTGGTATTGACGTTTGCCCAACTCTCAGTAACTAAGCAACTAACTTCAGCCTGTCAGTAGGGAAGTTAGTGACTTCTAATCATGCCATTACTGAGTATATGTTCTTCTTTGTCATGTTCAGCTTGCGTACACTGTGCGTACAGCATAGTACGTGCAGCACAGTACGTGCAGCCCAGTACGTGCAGCACAGTACGTGCAGCACAGTACGTGCAGCACAGTACGTGCAGCACAGTACGTGCAGCACAGGACGTGCAGCACAGTACGTGCAGCTCAGTACGTGCAGCTCAGTACATGCAGCACAGTACGTGCAGCTCAGTACGTGCAGCACAGAACGTGCAGCACAGTACGTGCGGCTCAGTACGTGCAGCACAGTACGTGCAGCTCAGTGCGTGCAGCTCAGTACGTGCAGTGCCGAGCGCTGCACATGTTCCTGCCGACCAAGTTCAACTCTCATATACCGTACGTGTTGCTCCGTACGTGTCACTGACTTACTATGTGGAGAAGATATATATTAAAACTAGAGTACTGGTGTTTTCAAAAATGACGGCGAGGACTTTGTGATGATACTTCTTCATTAGTACTTTTGTTACAACGGCAAACCGAATTTATCATGAGCTGAGTGCTCTATTCCAATTCTGCTGAGAAGCATAATCTTTCCTTCCTTTAGGTGACAGGAAAAAAAAATTGTTAACAAGCACTCGCACATCACCTAATTTAATTTTCAACCGCGTATTCTTTATACACAGTAATACTACTTCACTGGATAAACATTTTTACGATCAAACAAAGAGCTGTTTCGTTAGAGGAAGAAAGCAAGCTTGAAAAATTAATTGCTACGCCTACTACACCCAAAAATTGTCTTCTTCTTCCTATTTTCGTTGATCATCTACTTAATTTGCGCAATATAAACTGAAAACAAATAGAGCTTTGATTTGGATGAAAGGAAAGATGCCAGTCCACGAGAGCGCTAAGAAAAGCTGTAGATATCTTTATTGCTTGGATTTCGACGTTGACAAAGCAAAAAATGCTATGAGTTTTAAAGACAAAGATAATTCCCATTCTCGCCTTCCTCTGCAACCTGGTTAAATTTACGTCAATCGGTCATGTCAGAACGCAACCGAATCGCCAAAATCTCCAACCTGGAGAGAGTGTAACAGAGCAACACGAAAGATACAAATATATAAATCTACTCTAGAATATAACTAGAGTACCCACGCTCTCAAAAATGACAGCGAGGATTTTTTTGAAGACCCTTCTTCATATAACAAAACAGTAACTAACAGCTCTCAGGAGAATAGCCTGCAAAGGCCAACTAAACTTGTCTTAAGAGATGAGTGTTCTCTCTGTCCATTCTTCTATAGCAGCACAATTGTCCCCACCTTAGAAGAGGTGCAGAAAAACATTTTCATTAGCAAGCAGCAAAGCTTTACTGAATTAAATTAATTCCCTGTCGCGTATCATAGATGCCAACTGATTAGCTTTCAGTTCATCTAATTTTTTCTCTTTTAGCGGAAATTCTCCGTCAAAGGAAGACAGAAAGCTGAAAGAATTGTGTCTACTCTGNTAGCTAGCAGCAAAGCTTTACTGAATTAAATTAATTCCCTGTCGCGTATCATAGATGCCAACTGATTAGCTTTCAGTTCATCTAATTTTTTCTCTTTTAGCGGAAATTCTCCGTCAAAGGAAGACAGCAAGCTGAAAGAACTGTGTCTACTCTGGTGTCTACTGCCCTGTGAAAAACCATCGCTTCGCCTCTACTTTGTGGATCAACTACTGAACTCAGAACAAACATATGTTTCGATGTATGGAGAAAGTCATAAAAATCGGATTCCATAACCACGCTAAGAAAAGCTGAAAATAACTTCATTGTTTTGAAGTCAAGAACTGTTTCAAGCAAGAAATGTATTCAGATAAAGGGATAACGATTTCACTTTTACCATCTTCTGCAACCTGGTCATCGATCTCCATGAAATGCTGCTTACTAAATCTGCAAGCTGGCCTGTTTTTCGCTTACGGTATCTATTTCGTTAAGAGCGTGGCAAAAACAAACAAATATATAAACATATAAATGCATAATATATAAACGGATAAACACACAACGGCGTTTATTATAATGTTTGATATAAATCATATTTGATTGTTAGGACAAATACAGACTTTAGTTAATATCAGGCCAAACTTTCGTCATAGGTCGAGTCAGTGCCTTCAAATAAACACACAACGATGTTCATTATATTGTTTGATCAAAACCAATTTGTATTTAGCTGTTTATCAAGTGCTTATCTATCCATCTTTTGTCACACTTAAAGGAAACAATAGGCGTTCCGTTTACTCCTGTTAAGGCCCTTCGGTGATAAAGTGTTAGAATCCTGCTCTTGTCGGCGCAAGTGAGCGTCCTCACTTCAAGACAGGACTTCAAATCAACTTGCTCGAATATCTAATAATTGAAATAAAGCTCAGATGTCCGTAGCAGGAAGTCGTACGATCGCAATAAAATCACATCGTCCATCCCCTTGGAATTGCTTTTAGTTCGGCAGCAGTCCAGGAACACTTTTGACTTCCACAAGTAACGCTTGAACTGTTTGATGCGTTACTCTTGTCGTGTTCGTCAGTGCATTTAGTCGTAATACCTGCAAGCTGATTACCTATGCTATACTAAACAGTGTGCTATGTTGCCACATATTACTGGTAGCTAATGCTCTAGTGTAATTTAGGTTAGGGCAGAACTTCTGAGGCAATAGTTCGGTCGGTGGCGGACGCTGCAGCGCAGAAAGCGAACAGCCCCGCGATAATGTGGACGGTATAGCGGCGTGGCCACGACACCCTAATGGCGCCGGAACGTCCCCTCGCTGGACCGAGGGAGACCTCCATTGTGTAGGATTCATTTTTCCCCCTACACCCGCGCTCATTAGTTGTCGTCTTTGTTCTACCCTCGTGTTTTCTTTCTCGGCACGCGTGGCCGCCGGCAGCGGGTGTTGCCCAATTTACTCATTTCGAGAATATGCCGTTTTGGCCAGCGCTCCCTGTCGTGGCTGCTCTCAAACTCTCGTGACAATTTGTATTACGGGACAGTTATTAGCTTTCCTTCTGTACTATTCAGTCCAAATACTGTTCCCTATTGGCTACTCTACTAGCAGAGTTGTCGACTACTGTAGTTTGTGTAAAAACTGAGAAAGTTGCATCTGCCGGTCACTGTTTACAAGTGATATTTTGGAAAACTTCAGATCCTTCTCGTCCTACGTCACCTTAATAAACGCGCTTGATGAAAGTCATGTGACTTGATGATAAAATATAACATTCACTAGTGCTCTTGGCAGATAAAAATGACGGCTAAGAAATTGTGTTTCATTTACGCTTATCACTTCCGTTACTTTCCTTATCCCACAATTCACCACTCCTGCTGAGAAGCAGAATTCCGTCCTATGCAAAAAAATTATTCAGTTTCAGCTCGCAATGAAACGTGTAAATACGTATGAATTTCGGCTTTGAAAACTGACATGCAGAAAACAGACCAGGTTGCAGATGATGGCAAGCGTATATCTGGATGCAGCTCTTGCTTAGCCAACGTTGAAATCCATTCAGCTTCTCGTAGCACTCTCATGAATCGTGATTTGTACTCTCTTCTGAAATTGCTTCATCTAAACTTCAGCTGCTTTGGGTTCAGGCTGATGCTCTAATTGACTACTTAATCAACAGAGCAAATGGTCATATTCTTCAGCGGTCAGTAGGCGGCTAAAGAACACGAGCACTTCTTGGCAGCAAATTAATTTTTTCGGTTTGGGCTCTTTCTTCAACACAAACATTTTTCGCTATGGAAAAAAAAATTCCCGACTTACATGATATCATTAGTATATTGGATACAGAGCTCAAATTTTTTTAGGAGCGATAGCGACTGCTGTCCAAAAAGAATTTCTGTTCAGCCTATCACCGAAGGCAAGGTTGGCGCTGTTGAGCAGAAATTAGACCTTTAAGTTGTCAGTTGCAGTGCATCCTATAGATAAGCAAATTAAAAACAAAACTACGATCGATGGACAAATATCACAAATGCTTTACCGTCATTTTTGATTGCGGGGTACACAGTTACGTCCACCAAGGAGATTATGTTTTCGTCGTGTTTGTCTGTCTATGTGTGTGTCCGTCACCAAGATTACTCAAAAAGTTATGAACGGATCTTTACGAAACTTACAGGGATTGTTTTGCATGTTAACAGTAAAAGATGATAAATTTTTGGTGAAAATCCGTTCATCTGTTTGTTTGTTTGTCTGCCTATATTGTCTTAGTGCCATAACTAAAAAATTATTAACGGATTTTGATGAAATTTACATGAGTTGTTATGTATATTACGAAAAGTAAATGGCCAAATTTTTGTGATGATTTGTTTGTTCGTTCGTTCATTTGTCGCTGTGTTTGATTTTATGCTTGTTAGCACAATGACTTAAAAAGTTATAAACGGATCTTTATGAAATTTACTGGAGTTGTTAGTATTGTTAAAAGACATAAATGATTGACTTTTGGTGATGATTAGTTGGTCCGTTTGTTTGTTTGATTTATGTATGTCATAATGTTTGTTAGCAGCATAACTCCAAAAGTTATGAACTGATATTCAAGAAAATTAGAGAAATTATAAATACTATCAAATGCACAAAATATTAGATTTTGGTGTTGATACAAAGGAAATCATGTTTTCAGAACCAATTTGAGTTTTTCATAGCCTTGCTTGGCGGAAGTATGCGCTCTCAGAGTGCTTTAGTTGAAAAATATTTCACCCTTTGTTCCGATGATTTAAGCGTCACCTCAGAGCAGCTGATGTTTGGAGGTTAAAATAGTGCAAATCGGGATGAGTAACAGTGTTGAGAGAAACTGTAGATGTCTTCACTTCTCGGATTTCACCGCTGCCTTTGCAAGAAGTGAATTTACCAAGCTCACATAATGTTGCCATCTTCTGCAACCTGGTTTATTTTTCGCCTCTCGAAGCGTCACAGGATGGCCATAGTTTCTAATTTGGCCTAATTTTCACCGATTTGTTTTCTTCAAGCGCGACGGAGAACAGACACGTAAACAGATAAATATAGATCGCACACTTCTTCCTTTCCTTAGATGAGGTGCTAAAATATCACTTTACTTTAGTAAGAAGCACCGCTGACTTTAGTTATATTCCCCATCGCGTATCCTATATACGCCATGATAAAATTTCAGTACATCGGAATTTTTGCGCTCTATCAATAACTGCTTTGTCAGAGAATGGAAGCGAGCTGTAAATATAATTGTAGGGCTACTGCTCCATGAAAAATGCTTCTTCCGTGTTCATTGCCCAGAGAGGTTGTAAATATTTTAATTGTTTGGATTTCAACGTTGGCTGAGCAAGAAGTGCATTCAATTAAAAGGATAAGAATTCCAACTGTGACGATCTTCTACGAGCTGGTCTAATTTTCGCTTATCGAATTCCAGCAAAGCGCAATATAATTATAAATCAGCAATCTGGCCCATTTTTGGCATATTTCGTTAAGAGCGTGCCACGATACACACAAATGTAGACTCTCGACGGTGTTATTATTGTTGACTGATGGACAGCCGTGTCCCGAGCAGTACACCATTTTCGCTGTTGAGGTGGAATTCGGATTGATTGCCCGGACGGCGTTACTCACTGGACCCGTCTAAAACTTGAAAGCAAATACCAAGCCCTTTCATCCGTTCCTCCTGTGGTGCCCTTCTCTTCTGCAGCTTCTGATGCCACTGAAGTGTTGCACCGCAGACGCATCCACTCACACTTGTGTATTTCTTCCCTGTTTTTGCGAAAAAAATTAGCGACAACGATGACGTCACGCTCGATCGCATGATTAAATCATGGGGTCGTATTCGTGATACCGGCGTTCTTTAGATAACCTTCACTGCGCCAAAAGACAATGGTGAAGACTTACGCGGGCTCACACTGGTTGAAAACGCGTTGCGAAAGGGGTTGGCAACTACAGTTGCGAACAGTTTTCCAGCTGTCCAGTGTTTTCGAAGCATTCGAAAGGCGTTCGAAACTACCGTTGGCACGCCTTTCGCAACGTGTTGGCAACGTCGTTGGAAGCCTCTTTCAAAAGGCCTGATTTAAAACCCAATTCACACTGTCTTCCAAAACCGTTCGCAACAGCGTTTGTAGAAAAATGGTCTGGAGCAATTTGCAACTTGCTGTCGTGAAATTTTTGTGTGGTGTGTTCGTCGATAAGTGAATTTGTATTGTTTTTCACATATTCCCTATTTGTTGTTTTGTGGTCACCCTTCATGTTGAAAATTACAGGTCACAAGGGTGACAGCCTAGGGCAGTGCGTTTAGTGTTGCCAGATATACAGATAAGTCCGGGTTTGTACGGACTTTTTTTTATTCAATACGGATAACCGGACTTTGTAGGAAAATTTTAGCTAATATACGGATATTTTGGGGTCTTTAACGGAAACCCAAATTATATTCTAATCCATGGAACTAATATGAATTAAAAACCAAGACATTTCGGCCTTAAAAAAGTGTTAATCTTTACTTTGGTAGAAGCCAGTGTGACACTATTTGACGGTGGGGTAGGCGTGGAATTGAATCCATGAAGCTACTATATAAGTTAGGTGAATGGCTTTTTATGATAGTTATGCGCAAGCTCATTGCTATGAGTAGCCTATTCGAAATTTTATTATTTTTTTTACTGTAATGACTACCCCTTATTGCTTAGCATTAAATAAAGGGGTGTCATTATGACGGACTGAAGTTATTAGTAAATTGGGGTGTTATTGGTGAATATTTATTGATTTCTCTATTGGATCACGTTATGTGATTCATGGCAATTATGTGTGAAAGATAACATCGTCCAAATGTCTGCCGAGGCTTTGGCGGCGCACCTACAATCGATGGTCAAAATTTTGATGCCGCTCTGCATAGTTGGCCCTCGATCTCACCAATATGCCTTATTATTTCATCCTTCAGCTGTTGAACTGTTGTTGGCTGGTTGGCACAGACCTTACTTTTGAGATGACCCCAAATCTAAAGGCGTCAAGTCGCGCGATTGTAATGGCCAATTGACTTCGCTGTTTTGAGAGATAATGCGACCTGGGACCTTCTCATTCAGTAAAGCCATTGTTGATTTGGCTGTGTGGCGCCGTCCTGTTGGAACTACAAATCTTCAACATACATAGCACTAAACTCAGGCCATAAAAATTGGTTATCATGACACGGTATCGCTCGCCTGTCACCGTAACGGAAATCCCCGAAATCAACTATGCAGAACGACTTAAAAATTTTTGATCGTCGCGTGGAGGTGTGCCGCCGTAGCCTCTGCCGACATTTGGGCGATGTTATCTTTCACACATAATTGCCATGAATAACATATTATAATACAATAAAGAAATCAATAAAGTTTCATCAATAACACTGTTTCATATACTGCTAACTTCGGTCCGTCCTCATGGAACACCCTTTAGAAGTGCCCTACTTCCAAACTCTAACTACAAATTGCCCGCAGACCTGCGCACCACT
>LQNS02000231.1:2730653-2759558 GCA_001587735.2 Parhyale hawaiensis
GCCATGAATGACATAATATAATACAATAAAGAAATCAATAAAGTTTCATCAATAACACTGTTTCATATACTGCTAACTTCGGTCCGTCCTCATGGAACACCCTTTAGAAGTGCCCTACTTCCAAACTCTAACTACAAATTGCTCTCAGACCTGCGCACCACTCCCCTCACTGTTTGGTTCGCTAGTTCGTTGCCAACAGGGTTTCCAACACTTCCTCTCAATCCTCCAACCGTTCGCAAGGTGTTCGCTGCGCGTTTCCAGCCTGCGTGAGGCCGGCATTAGTGGTCTCGAACGGTCGATTTGAGGTGCGCTTAGCAGTTGTGAGTCTGTGTCTCCCCCTTTGTCTGTATTCTGCACCCTCATTTCTCTCGCTGTAACACATTGTTTCCGTGAGCTGCGCCGGCCGGTCCTTCAGTATCAACGCCTATAATTTTTCTTCAGCGTAGCTCTTTCATAGCTGATGATAGTAAGCTTTTTAGGCGGATTTTATGTTTTCACTTCTTCGTTGACACAAACTTCTAATCTAAATGAAAGAAGCTGTGGTCTGTATCGTAGTTATGATTTTTCTTGGCATCTATCTGTGCTAAATTTATTCCAGTGAATAAACTTTTGCAATGTAATAATTGTCTGCTCATAGAAAGGTGTAAATTTCCTAATCAAGGCCTACAGGGAAGCAATTCAGTATTGTCTAAGTCAAATTGGCGTTCCTCAGTATCCTACGTTTAGTATGCTGGGTGTTGAAAACGAGGGTTACAACACGCAGGGCACGCAAATTACAGTTTTTCATGAATGCCCAAAATTTTAAAGCTGTTTATTTTTCAAGAAACTGATATTGAAAGTTTTAACTTTTGGGAGCAGTTTGTCACATATTCTTATCCTTAATATGTAGATTTTAGGTATTTTCCGTGAAACGTAGATAGTGCGACAGAGTTCTGGTCTTTGGCACTAGGAAGGCTCGCCAGTTTTTAATGACGTGTTTTCAGATAGGTGGTTAGGGTGGAACGGCTTCCAAATTCTCCAAACATGACTCCGTTAGCTTTCATCCTATTGGGAAGCAGGAAATTTTTGATTTGAGAAACATCGATGGCGTCTGAGATGGATCTTGCCGCAAGGATAGTGGTCACAGTGCAGGGAACATTGAAGGAGAACCATGAAATATGTATGGTGTTCAGTAATCCATTCGGAAGAGGTACCTTACCTGCATAGACGCAGGTAGCAGACATTTCGAACAGTTATTGTAAAATTTGCTTGATGAAACTTCGGTTTTTCTGATATTCATTTTCTTTTCCATTATGACATAGTTTAGAATCTTGAAAATCAGGGAATTTAGAAATATTAGGTTGGAAACCAAATTCTTGCCGGTTTTTTTAACGTTTTGGAATTTTAAAATTGTCAAGAACTTAGTTTCCAAACAACTATTTGGTATTCGGGAAAAGTATTTATTTTACGGATCTCTGCCTAGTGTCAAAGTTTGCACTTCACTTACTATTTTTATTATATGGTCAATCAGGTTGAAAGTTGTTATGTTTTTTTATAAAAAAATCAATACCGCAGTAAGAATAATGAACGGCATCGTCGCAAATTCGGTGCCGTCATTCTTGGCTACCGGGCACACTATTAGGCTATTTTGTTGCAGCTGGGATGCTACAATTAAATTTTAAGCTTACTTCGAAAGTGCACCCAAGGCACTCAGAGTAATCGGTGACAAGCCATTCATTTCCATTCCTGTAGGCTGAAAAGTCTTGCCAATGCCGCGTACAGTCAGAAGGGAGAGAGAACTGAGAGTTGAGTGGCGTCTTCCTGGAAATCAAGTTCAGCACTGACTTTGCTAGTTATAGAGAGGGAAGTTACCCCAGGGTGTTGTTGTGGGCACCTCTGTTGGGCATGTGGACAAGGCAGTATGTACATGACGCTTACTAGGTAGGTACATTTCTAGTTAGGAGACAAGATATATCTCATTGTGCAGTCGCGGTGATAAAAAATTATAACAAGCTATCGGTAGTGAAATTGTCATGTTTAGCTTTTATTCGTTGTTCAAACATCAGGAGAGTGGGCGGAGTTTGTGTGGACGTGTACTGGCCATGACTGGCCAGTGCCTACAGACCTACAGTAAGCTAAGCCCCCCACCCCTCCCCACATCTTTTTGCCTGTCAAGGGCTTGTGTGGTGAGGATATAGCGAAAATTGCTACCTTTATCGACGATCCTGACTGTAGCACCAGCTGTGCGTTCATACAATTCCGTTCAAACAGCACACTGGCAGAGCTCACTGTAGAGAATAAGTTAAGAGTTATCGCCATATTACCTTACCTTGATGATACTTCGGATGAGGTCCAGGTGGCGTTATGCTCGCAACCCATCTTGCGCAGAAGTGATGCTGCAGTCTGTGACCAGCGGGATGGCTAACAGCGAGTTATCCCCACAGTTCACGTAGCCGCTTACAACAGGTTTATCTGGCACTTTCGTTAAGTATGCGTCCAGTAAGTTTTGAATTTCACAGTCTCTGTAACGGTGACATTTTGGATGTGGCGTTGCATTTTGTTGAATAATCTCGCCCCCGAACCGCGAAACTATTAGAATACTTTGTGGCCATTGCGTCACCAACAGTTTTGATCGGAATTCGCACGTCACAAGTGCGACCAATACGGTCTGAGTGTCTGCCCTGGATTCGTCCATTGACGTTGACAGTAATGCATCTTAGATGTGGTTCTGTCTGTAGTGCGTGTTGCCATCGAGTTGGAGATGTCTAGAGAAATTTTACAAATATATCTTGTATGGAATGAGATAGCGATAGTACCACCAGGCACTCCAAAGCATCAAGAATGATGATAGAAAGTACAGAGAAGCTGCTACAACGTGAGAAGATATTAAATCCTTCAGTAGCAGATGAAATATTCAATAAAGATGTCCAAACATCCTTCAGCACGTCGTTATTGTAGCAATTGGAGGAGTATTTTGTCGGATGATAATGTCGCCGCCTCGTTTAGGACACAATAAATGGTGTTCGGAACGCCTTCAGCTCGGTGACAACTCCTAGGGCTGTGACAATATGCTCTTATAGACAGAGAAGTCAGTGATAGCCTAACTCCAAAACAAGACAAAAAGATCAAACGTAAAGCTATGATAGTAACACAACTTGCAGAGGCAGTTCACTGTAGGGGCCTATACTTAATGCAATTTGTTCTTTTGGAGTTATCATCGACTTCTCTGTCTTTAAGAACATATTGTCACAGCCCTACACATCGCAGACACGCTCTGTTCTAATAAGGCGATAGCATTAAACTTTTCCTCGATGCCGAGCCCTGCAGATCCCATTGGGTGCCGTTAGAACGGAGTTATGTAATAGCAATGATAGTGTTAATGTCAGTGTCGTTGACAATGAGAAGATTCAATGTTCTATTCACCCTCACTACACAAGCACTCGTCCGGTCGTGAGATCTGCGGGGGTAGTACACTGTAGCTTCTGGGCCGTCATGGACACTGCGTCAAAGCAAACTCCGCCTCCTCTGTTCACGTTGAAACAGCGAATGAAATCCTGCGATAAGAATTTTGTGAAGCGACTTGTATTGCCGATATGCTTTTAAGATGTTTTGTCCGTGGCTGTAGAGAAAAATGTTATATTCCGGTGCCGCATTCCTTACTTGCTATTGCTTCGTAATCTTCACTGTGGCACAGGGTGACGTGTAAACATAATTTTGTGTATTGACCATTACATTAATGTTACCTGTGTCCACACAACTGTGTCCACAAAATGGCGATAAAATGTTTACCGTCAACTCAATATTCTCCACAAGTGTCGCTACTGTGGTGAAGTTCATATTTCTCGTCAAGTTTGCAGTGAAATAGAAATCAGAGAGGCTTAANAATACTTTGTGGCCATTGCGTCACCACCAGTTTTGATCGGAATTCGCACGTCACAAGTGCGACCAATACGGTCTGAGTGTCTGGCCTGGATTCGTCCATTGACGTTGACAGTAATGCATATTAGATGTGGTTCTGTCTGTAGTGCTGTTGCCATCGAGTTGGAGATGTCTAGAGAAATTATACAAATATATCTTGTATGGAATGAGATAGCGATAGTACCACCAGGCACTCCAAAGCATCAAGAATGATGATAGGAAGTACAGAGAAGCTGCTACAACGTGAGAAGATATTAAATCCTTCAGTAGCAGATGAAATACTCAATAAAAATGTCCAAACATCCTCCAGCACGTCGTTATTGTAGCAATTGGAGGAGTACTTTGTCCGATGATAATATCGCCGCCTAGTTTAGGACACAATAAATGGTGTTCGGAACGCCTTCAGCTCGGTGACAACTCCTAGGGCTGTGACAATATGCTCTTATAGACAGAGAAGTCAGTGATAGCTCAACTCCAAAACAAGACAAAAAGATCAAACGTAAAGCTATGATAGTAACACAACTTGCAGAGGTAGTTCACTGTAGGAGCCTATACTTAATGCAATTTGTTCTTTTGGAGTTATCATCGACTTCTCTGTCTATAAGAATATATTGTCACAGCCCTACACATCGCAGACACGCTCTGTTCTAATAAGGCGATAGCATTAAACTTTTTTTCGATGCCGAGCCCTGCAGATCCCATTGGGTGCCGTTAGAACGGAGTTATGTAATAGCAATTATCATTGTTAATGTCAGCGTCGTTGACGATGAGAAGATCCAATGTTCTATTCACCCTCACTACACAAGCACTCGTCCGGTCGTGAGATCTGCGGGAGTAGTACACTGTAGCTTCTGGGCCGTCATGGACACTGCGTCAAAGCAAGCTCCGCCTCCTCTGTTCACGTTGAATCAGCGAATGAAATCCTGCCATAAGAATTTTATGAAGCGACTTTTATTGCCGATATGCTTTTAAAATGTTTTGTCCATGGCTGTTGAGGAAAAGTAATATGCCGGTGCCGCGTTCCTTACTTGCTATTGCTTCGTAATCTACACTGTGGCACAGGGTGACGTGTAAATATAATTTTGTGTATTGACCATTACATTAATGTTACCTTCGCCGAGGAGGTAGTATTTTTGTTGGCGTTTGTTTCCCTGTCACTAAGATAACTCAAAAAGGTCTGGACGGAACTTTGTGAGATTGGCAGGGATTGTTTAGTATGTTAGCAGGATCAGATGATAAACTTTTGGTGGGGATCCATTCAACTGTTCGTTTGTTTGATTTTTGATAACATTTACTGAAAAAGTTATCAACAAATAGTCATATAATTTGCAGGATTTGTAATGAACGTTACAAAGAACAAGTTACCAATGTTTAGGATATTTTTATCCATTTGTCTGTCTCCATGTTTGTGTTATGCTTGTTGCTACCATAACCCAAAAAAGTTAAAAGGGACCTTCATGAAAGTTTTGGCGATTGTTAGAAATATTGAAAGGCACAAGTGGTCGAAACTTGGTGATGATCTAATGGTCCGTTTGTGTGTTTGATTGTAGCTATGTTTGTCATAACATAACTGAAAAAGCTAAGAGCGGATCCTTAAGAAAATTACAAGTACTCTTTACCTTACCTTGATTACCTTTATGATACTTTGCACGAGGTTCAGGTGGCGTTATGCAAGCCATCCAGCTTGTGCATAGGTGATGCTACAGTCCGTGACCAGCGGGATGGCTAACAGCGAGTTATCCCCACAGTTCACGTAGCCGCTTACAGCAGGTTTATCTGGCACTTTGAATCAGTATGTGTCCAGTAAGTTTTTAAATTTTGTAGTCTCTGCACCGGGGACATTTCGAATGTGGCGTGGCATTTTGTTGAATAATCTCACCCGTCGGACCGCGAAAGTATTAGAATACTTTTGGCTATCGCATCACCACCAGTTTTGATCGGGATTCACACTTCACAAGTGCGACCAATACGGCCTGAGTGTCTGGCCTGGATTGCTCATTGACGTTGATAATAATTCCTTCTAGAATTTTCTAAACATATATAATCGTAAAGCGCTCGAATCTCTTTCGAATCGAGTACAGTTGAAGTTAAGCAAGTCTTTCATGATAGTTTAAATCTTGCATGCCCCGGAGTTTCACAGTGAACGATCTCTGGATAGCCTCGAGGCGCTCTAAGTCTTTCCGTTTGCTTGTCATCCAAAGAGGTAAACAGTATTCAATCCCCGGCAGTAGCAGTTGTTTCCATAAACTGAGCATTGTGGCTGCCTCTCGTGAGGAGAAAGTTCGAAGCACCCATCCGCTCCACTTTTTGCCTATGGTAACAACTCGAGCCACGTGATCTTCAAAAGTGGCATTGTCTTGTAGTCTCACCTCAATGTCCTTTAAAATTTGCCTTCTCTCGATTTCGCTCCCATCTCTCTCGTGTAGGACGTAGATTCACTAAGGAGGAAGTTTTTTTCGTGTCGTAAAAGTTCAAATTTTGATTCGTTGAAGGTCATGTTGTTAACCGATGTCTAGTGAAAGATGTTATGTCCAGGTGAAAAATGTTGGTTAGATCTAGTTACACATTCCATGCGTCTATCATTGATTGTATCGCTGCTAATATCCGTGTGTCATCAGCGAACGATGAGGGAGCGGCAAAACTTGCATGGTGTCCCATGTCATTTATCATGACGAGTTAGAGTATTGGACCAAGCACGGTGCCTTGTGGGACTTCACTGAGTACTGGCTGTCGTTTGGACACTTTTTTTATTTATAACTACACTTTGGGTTTGTTTTGTCAGGAAAGCTTCGATCCATCTAAGACATTTTTCGTTAAGAAACGCAAATGAACAAATTTTGGTGATAATAAAAAAATCCCAGTTGTAGGAGCAATTTGACTTTTTTCGTTGACATTTCGTTGTTTGGTGGAGGTATGCCTCCTCAGAGTACTTCTCTATCTATTGATTTTAACGATATTGTTTTTCCGTCAATTGAGCATGGCATACGTACCGCCCGTCAGGGCATGGCATACACACCTACCGTCTGGGCATGGCATACACACCGCCGGTCTGGGCATGGCATACACACCGCTGGTCTGGGCATAGCATACACACCGCCCGTCCGGGCACGGCATACTCACCGCCGGTCCGGGCACGGCATACACACCGCCCGTCCGGGCACGGCATACACACCGCCGGTCCGGGCACGGCATACACACCGCCCGTCCGGGCACGGCATACACACCGCCGGTCCGGGCACGGCATACACACCGCCCGTCCGGGCACGGCATACACACCGCCCGTCCGGGCACGGCATACACACCGCCGGTCCGGGCACGGCATATACACAATCCGTCCGGGCATGGCAGTCGCCAGCCATTTTGCTCTTTTCCTTCAGAATTCCGAATGCCGGAGTGTACGGCGAGCCCTGCAAGATTTATTTATCTGTTACGAGGATCAAGTCGCGCTGGGGTGGCCCCGAATTTCGAGAATATACTGTAGAAGAAATGGGGTTATTTTACAGCTTACCTGCAATATTGGAATGACGGAGGCAGGAGCAAATATCTAATTTTGCTGTTGTC
The DNA here is from genome assembly GCA_001587735.2 of Parhyale hawaiensis. Lineage (NCBI taxonomy): Eukaryota > Metazoa > Arthropoda > Malacostraca > Amphipoda > Hyalidae > Parhyale > Parhyale hawaiensis. The sequence goes on from LQNS02000231.1 coordinate 2,738,112, forward strand.
AGCATTGGCTACGTTGCAAAGGAAATATGTCGTTGGCACGCTGTGCTTTTCCCACATCATAAGCGACCTCAAAGGGCTAGCGTTGTTCGTTTCTGTTCTCAGTCTACGTGCTTTGGCATGCGCTCGTCTCGCTCTTGGCATCCTCGGTATTCAGAAGTAATGTTTTCATTGGACAAAATTAAGCCCTGGAATTTTTCAATACAGATATGGGACGATTTGTTCGTAATCGAGCTCTCAGTAGCAGTAACGACAAATAAAAAAGCTAGGAAAATAATCTATGCAGCATTGAGACCGGTTGATTTCGACTACTTGTCTGAACACGTCTGCAACATCAACAATTATCTTCTGAGGTAAGCTACGTCTCACCCGTAACGAAGCTTGTTATCTCTTGTAATTATTTGTTGCTGAGGCTTTCACTGATATGACAAATTGTCGGAACCAATTACCCATCTCAATGCTTATTATATAATTTATTTTCTCTTGCTTTTTCGTTGTTTTATATCTGCTACTGAGAATAAAGTCAGCCAGTCGCTATATCTGAAGAAAATTTTCTAAGAAAAATGATACTTACCCTGGCGGCGGCTTGATTATGCAAATCGTATTTTTGCAATAAAAATTATGCTTTTTCAAGTTTTTCTACCGAAGTTTTGATGTAACTCGTTTAATCAAGATATTTTCTTCCTTTACAGACGGAAGACATAGTTCAATAATCCTGTTCTTAGGAAAATTGAAATAAGTGGTGTTTTTAGGCGTCCGGCTTGATTATGCAAGTGTTCAAAAATGGGAAAAAAAACTAGATTAACCGATTCTGATCGACTGAAGATCACGTCAATGCTCGGGAAGGGAATGACTACGATGGAAATATCCAAGAAAATGAATAGAGATCATCAAACAATCAAAGCATATGCAATAAAGGGTATGACCTAAAAGAAAACACCTGAAAGAGCTCATTCAAGGAAACTTACCATAGGGATAAGCGCCAAATTGCGAGGGAGATGGTTAGAACACTTCATTCTACTAGCAAAGAAAGTTTTGATGCAGCTGGAGTGCCGAGAATGGGAAAAACTTCTAGGTGTGAGACGATGAGGAGCCTTGGAAAAATGAAGAACCCAGCTAAAAACCGCCGTTGAGCAAAATCCACGGGAAAAGCGTGGATGAAATATATGTTAAAATGAATTTCATGAATGTTATTTTCACCGATGACGGCCGCGCCACGCTGGATAGACCAGGCGGATGGTCGTCTGCTTGGTATTGAAAGGGCGCTCTATACGAACCAGGATTCGTCGATAGCGAGGCGGCTGAGGGGTAATGTTCTGAGCTAGAATCAAAGGAAATGCGATAATTGGGTCATTTTAGGAGAACAAGAAGGGGTAAAAATAGATTGCAAGGGATACTGTCAGGTTCTTAAGAAATTCTATGATCCCTTGTTGGTACATTAAATTTTCTTGGACAGAAAATCCTTAGTATTTCAGCAGTATAATGCACCAACTCACGAATCCCGTTATACAAAGAGTTGGTTCTTGGATCACGGCTTCAAAAAACGCAGTCTGATGTTTTGCCCCTCCCCCCAACAGTCCCATTTTAAACCCTATTAAAAATCTATAGGCCATCATAAAGTGGAACATTTATGCTGAGGGAAAGCAATATAACAACCTGGAATGCAATTGAGGGCACCTGTGGGTCGATCAAGCCTTGTGAAGTTTTAAATCTGACTTCATCTGTCGACAAGCGTCTCCTAAAGATCCTCAAAAAATGGAGGAGGCTATGCTAACTACTAAGGTGAAATGAGCATTTTACCAGTTTTGTTTACGTTACCTCCTAGTTTGTTAATTTCTTATTTCATTTTGCTTCTATATTTAATAATGAAACGCGTTTCAATCAGCAGAAACCGTCTTTTTTAGCTTTCCATAATCAAGCCGGAGACCTAAAACACAGCGTTTTCTAATTTTCCTACAACCAGAATTGTTGAAGTTAATATTGCTACTTATATCAACTGATAGCGAGAATACCTAGCTAAAACTAATTACATCAAAATTTCGGCAGTAAAACTTGAAAAACAGAATTTTTATTGCAAAAATATGATTTGCATAATCAAGCCTCACCCACTCTATATTCTTCTCATTAATTAAGGCAGAATAAATGTAATGCTTCCGCCATAAAATAATACACAATATGCTAGTTATTTGCTTAGTTGGTCTCGTTTACCGAGCTGAAGGAATAGACCTGTGAAAATCCAGCTGCTGAACGCCAACAGAATAAGAAAGAAGGAAGTTTGAGCCTTGGATTAGCTGCACGTAAGTCCCTTGATTGTCCTCGAGTTCCTGCTAGGTATTGCTGGACGTGTTCCTTCTCAGCTTGCGAGATAAAAGTCTGCTCTTTCTAAAATTTGATACGCTATGCTCCCAATCTTCCGTACGTTGTACAGTGCGTATATTTACCTACTTGAGGCGTGCGGTTTTGTTTCATTTTTGTTTTCTAGCCATTCTCCTGAGCGTGCTCCATTAAAATGTCTTCACTAGTGATGATGATACTTTCATGCAGTGTAGACTCCTGACATTAAACTTCAGATTTTCACTACTTTACTGGGCTTGATGTACTACTAAAATCTGAAGTCAAGGTACCATTGTGGTTAACTTTTTACCACATTCCGAAGTTCTCTTTTCGCCTTTCTGTTTGAAAGCGAAAATGAACGATGCTAATGCGCATCAGTGGACCGACTCTTCATATGTGGAACTTGCAAATTTTTAACGTAACAAAAATTCACGGAGAAAGGACAAATGATGCTTTCACTGAGCTATTTAGGTGAAGAGTCAGCCAAGACAAGTCAGTAGGAGCGTTTTCTTCGGGCAATAGACCGCATAATTCGAGGATACTCTATGTGCACTACAATATCAGGCTATTGAAGACATTGTAGCCGCACTATTACGTAGGCTTCGCTGTACGGTGACGACGCTCATCGAAAATTGTATGTAGGAGCGCTTGTGTCGTCCCCTCGATCTGGGCGGAATTAGATTAGATTGCTGGCGGTAGTCAGACCAACAGGCTCTCTTCCAGAGAGCTGCCGGGACTGCCTCTTCGGTCCTCGTTGAGCTATTGCCGTTATGTCAAATCATGTAGATATCTGGAGAAAGAAAAGAAAGGAAAAACTTAGTTAAGCCTGAAAAGTGATCGTGCAAGCACGATTAGTTGCAGTAGACTATCGGGAATTCAGAGGCGTTACGCTAGTTGGGGCATGAAGGTAATGGATCCGGGTGGCCTCTCTCTGAAGCTTTGGCAGTTTAGAGCTTGTGACTAATGGACGAGGAATTCAAAGCTGTGGAGGGTGTTGCTCTCAATGTTTCTGAAAACGTTTTGAAACGCTTCGACTTTCTCTGCACCGACAACTTCCGAGGATAGTCTCTTCCGAATGTTCATCGCAAAACATGGGGAAAATTGCTGCCTTAGGGTAGTTTTCGATCTCGATATTTCAGTATTTATTTGGTCGTACTTTCGGAAGCTGTCATCTACGTCTCTGTCAAAAAGTCCCGTTGTAGCCCGTCGTTGAAACCATTCAGGTACTTGGATGTTTCTATTCGCTGCCTCCTGTGTTGTCTTTGCTCAAGAGAGATGAGTGTGATTTCTTGCTGGCGACGAGCGTATGGCTGACCCTATCCCTGTATACCTTGCGCCTCACATCACATGGGTTTTCCCTGAGATGTTGCATCTAGCTGCAGTTCCTGCTGATAAGTTTAGTTCGTAAAGTAAGGTAAGTTCCTTATACTTCTTCCCTTCTGCTTCGTGAGGTGGCCCGCCGATGGTGGTAAGCATCGTATCGCACGGGACTCTTGCCTGCTCCCGTGTTGGGGCCGCGGAAGGGCCTTTCTCATGAGTGTTCATTTTTTCTTCTTCTATTCTATTCTATTCCGTAAGATTGAGCTCCATTGCATCTGATTACCCAGCCGGTAGTAACGCACAGGGCAAACGGAGACATTCTGCTAAGAATGCCGACTATGATAAAATGTTACTACTGAGCTATGTATCTTAGAAAGCCCGAGCCTACACGTTACGGATGTCATTGAGTTCTTGCAGTGGTAAAGCCATGATTATAATAATAATGAACGCTTGTGTTCTTGCAAAATAAATGGGAATTAGCGCCTCCAAGCTAAGTATGTAAGCTGTAGGCCTTAACGAAGGTCCTACGGTAGGGGCCTACGGACAAATTTCGGAACTCTTTCCCTTTTGAATTTCGAAGCTTTTAGCCATCGTCAAATATTCATGGGAATTAGAGCGCAGGCCGCCCCGCTGGTAAGTCATTAAAACTGCACGGTGACTGACTGCGTTGGCGAGGCTAGCCGCTGGCGCGGCTGAGTGCAGTGGCTACCAAGCAACGGCGCTTGAGCATCACTCGATTGTTGAGCTGCAGCCTGTAGTTGCTTTTTGACGAATGGTTACCTAATTGAGGGAAAGTAACCGGGCGCGGTCAGTGTCGTTGCACCATATTTCAACTAAATTTAACAGTTATTAAATTGAGGTAGCTGAGAGGGAGCATAATTTGAGGTCCAGGGAGTTGTTAGCTTCTTCTATTGGCGCACATAAGTGGTGGTCCAGCTTGAAGAGCGCTGTGCTTGGTGGGAGCTCTTCTGTCCCCCCTTTAATAATATTGGTGCAGGTGGTGATCTTGTTGTAGATACCGCTGTCAAGGCGGACCTTTTGTTGCACTACTCTGATGGGAAACAGAGCCGGGCCGGGTGCGCATTCCTTTAGCGTGTGATCCCGAGCCGCGGTTCTCTGGTTTTGTTTTCAGATCTTCTGCAGTGCACCGCCTTCATCTTATCCTGGGCCCATATGGGCCACTGTTCTATCGGGTATGTTTCCTCTCTTTTTTCGGGAGGTGGCTGGTGTGCTCGCAGCCACTCTTACTTCCATGTTCCGTCAGATGTTACGGCTGGGCTCTTTTCCGGAATTCTTGCGTGTCGCTCATGTGACGCCTGTTCTGAAGAGCTCTGTTTCATCCCGAACCTCTGAATATAGACCCATCTCGATCTCACCTGTTTGATAGAAAGTTTATGAGAGGTTGGTTGCATCGAGGTCGGGTTGTTTTCTTGAGAAGCAGGGTTTCCTTCCCCCAACACAGTATGGTTTTCGTAGGGGCTTGGGAACTTGTGATGCTGTGGTTCATGTATCTCATGTGTTTCTACTGGCTTTTGATGTGGGTCATGACTCAAGGTTGGTAGAGTTTGACTTCAATTACCTTGGGCTGCACCATAAGCTGAGATTGATGGATAGTGGTGGTTCAGTTTTTGCGGTAATTAGTCAGTTTTTATCCGACAGACGTCAATGTGTAGTTGTTGATGGGAAGAGGAGTGAGTTTTTGGACGTGGTCTCTGGTGTCCCACAGAGTAGTGTTCTGGGCCCTTTGTTATTCATTGTAGGCCTATATACAGCGGACCTGTTTGATCTTATTAATAATTAACTTGTTGGTTGCGCTGATGATGTTACTTTGCTGGCTGTTTACGATGAGCCTAGTGATAGGTTGGAGGTTTCAGAATTCTGCATGATAAGGAAGTGATTGATTCCTGGTGTTCTAGGCGGGGGATGAGGCTATATGCGGGCAAGACTAAGACCATGCTCGTGTCCTGGTCACGTACAGTGAGACCTCCTTTTCCCGCACTCATACTGGATGGTGTGTCACCACTTCCTGTGGTTGATGACTTGGTAATCTTGGGTGTCAATTTTGATCCAAAGTTGACGTTTGAGCCCCACATCCGTTCGGTTGCCTTGCGTGCATCGCAGAAAATTGGGCTTATGAGGCGTGCTTGGAGGGTGTTTGGCTGTGTAGATTTGGCACGTCGCTGCTGTAATTGCTGTGTCCTCCCTCTTCTGGAATACTGCTCCGTAGTCTGGGGTTCTACTGCCGATTGTCATCTGTGTTTACTTGACAAAGTGTTTCGTCGATTTGCGTTCATGCTGGATGGTGTTGTCCCTTGTGATTTGGCGCTTTGACGCAGAGTTGGTGGGGTCTGTTTTTTGTATAAAACTTATTATTCTTCTAGTCATCCGCTGTCTGATTTTCTTCCGCAGTCATTTGCTCGGGTGAGGTATACTCTGCGTACTGGTGCTCTTCATGAGTTTGCCTTGGAACCAGTATTCTCGTTCGTCTTTTCCATCGTGTGGATGTTGGGAATGGTCTTGATGGCTCTGTCTCTGCTGGTGCGGGCATTGGCAGCTTTAAACGATCTGTTCACAGAGCTATTCTGTGATCTCGGATCTTCTCTTACTTTTTTCTTCATTTGCTGGGCTGTTTGTGTTGGGGTTTGTTAACCTCATGGAGTTTCTCTGTTCCCACGTCGCTAATCTGGTGTGATTTAATAATAATAATAATAATTAAGAGTAGGTAGATATATTCATTCGTTGCCAACGGTCTGCTAAGTAATGATGTCGCCACCAACATGGACCTACCCCGTTTATTTTCATCAGCGTTGTGCGTGACATAACACCGACCACCAAACGCTCTCAGTCTCAATTTGAGCGAGTCATTTTGACGGTCGTTTTTCTTGATGATTAGTTAATCATAAGTACAGTGAGCAAAAAACAACAGCCCATTTATACTTTATTTTATTTTTTTGTTTATGTGCTAGTAAGTTACGAAAAAAATTGTAGAGATAACAAAATTCCTATCCAGTGTGTGAGTAATATATTCTACCTCACATTTGGGTAGTGTTACTTGGCGAACCACGGAATTAAAAAGTAGAGCACGACAAGTGGAAACTTGGGAAAGCTCTACATACTATCCGTTAGTAATGATGTAATGTATGTGTGAATGTAATAGTAATAATTTTAATGGTTCGGGTCCTGTGCCTCTAGAGATCGTAGTTCATTCTCCTTAGAATAGATCGAGATATCTCCGCTAAAGTCCTGGTGTCCTCCAGGAATAGACTACAAGCCCTGATGTGTGGTGCCTTGTTCTGACCGTTCACTTCACTTGGTTCTGCACCGCTTGCGGTTATCCTTAAAGGATGTGTATGGGAAGTACATAGGAATCTTTGACTCGTATAGGGATACTCAGGCATACGCTATCATGAACAGAATGTCGCTCGTGCTTAGGGCATTCTACTTGCATCTGGCCACAACTCCTACTGTGAGTTGGTTTTAAGGCTGGGTAGGTTTTCTTTCTTCTTACTTTGACTCTTATTTTCTTGAACCTTCTGACAGAAATGCTGATATAACATAAAATCTTTGTATTTATGGTAGCTGCACGGATAATATTTTGTATCGACAGTGGTTAAACCGGACAAAATCAAACGTAAATTTGAAGCATCACATTGCTAGTGGAAGTATATCCAAATGTAAGCTACGTTGACCAGTTAAATTTACCACTGGAGTACAAGTATACTCCTTCGCCAATGGCGTTGACATAATATATTTTCTACACTGAAGGAAGCGGTGCGTCTATAACTTAGTAAGCAATTTCAAGGAAGTCGGCATGTAACAAGTGTGTCAATTCACCATATGGCGGTGGCATGGGTGCAGGCCGCACTACCGTCGCCAGAGCCAAGAGCTTGCTATACACAAGAGCGGGAACTCCTCGTAAGTTAATGTGACGATCGCTTAGTTTAGTTTGCTGTCGCCTCATGAGATGCGCTTGTGTCGCTTTTAATGAGAAGCTTAAATATAACACATACTATGCTGGAAGATTAGATAGAATTGCAGCTTTGATCTGTGCGCAGTGATAACCTTTCTTTTGAGTGTTGTTAATGTAGAATCACAATTATCTCTTCTTACCATTTACTCCCAGCTTTTCATGCGCTGCCAAAGCTTGGGGTTTATCCAAGACCATGTGTTTTCTCGTAACCCCTTGAGTACGATTCTGATAATTTTATTTTTTGTTAGTCCTTCTCATGATATTATCACAAGTCAAGCACGCTAAGTTATATAATAAACTCTGTAACTACGGTATCTAATTTATAAACTGTTAGATGTTATTTTACAATCTTTGGTTTTTGTACAGCCTGAGCTTGAGGTTTCCCAAAAATCCCGTTATGAGCCCTGGTTTGTTTAGAACCAGAAGCGCTTCGCCTCACTACACCAGAGAGTGACGGAAATTGGGACCAAAATATTGCACGCACTTGCTGCTGTTGCTAAGCTCTTCAGCGAGTGTCCGCTGGTCACGGCACGCATATGCTCTAAATCGGCGATGTGGTGTGGTCTCGGTCACTCATGGCTAAGATTTGTTTATTGCTAATGACGCCTTCTTTTGGTCTGTGCTTCCTGGCAGCGCAGTAAGCGTTGGCCCGCAGCAGAGTTTGGCACAGCCGCGGTCACCTGCGGTCTGCCCACAGTTTCTTGACACAAGTGGAAAAATAGGATATGAACTTTTTAAACTGATTATGGTCGGTGTTTCTTTAAAAAATAGTGACACAAAACTTCAGTGAAACGTGATGGTAATATCACAAAAGTAAAAGTGCGAGAGGCTGGTACAGGCCTGCGGAAGGAGTTACTTGCAGGTGTCCGTAAAATGTTCTCCAATGACTCGCTCCACAATTATACGAACCGGCAAGTTCCTGATCAATAATTTGCGCAATGGTTTTTGGTTCCTTCCCAACTCTCTGGAGTGCTGCTGCTGCTGCTCCTGCTGCTGCTGCTCCTGCTGCTGCCGCTCCTACTCTGGGTCTCTTATTGACTGCCCCAAAACATAGCACAAAAGCTTTTAATTGCCGCATTGCCTCTGCCACGTTCAGACAAACGCTTTGTTAAATGATCGCGTAGTCAAGTCGTAAAGGCTTTCATTACGGGCGCGCTTGGACGTCGATTGGACGGGGCTGCGCGTTTTTGGAAGCTGTGGGAGCCCACGCAGCCGCGGCCTTATTTTCTCTCGCTTGCTATTTCATAGTATCTATGGAAACTCAAGCTGGATGCGCCGGCCATTGTTTTCTCAGACTTCGCTGCTCATCGTAGTTGTTTTGCACTCACTGCGCTACTCGCTAAGCTTAATGAAATCTGCTGCATTTCTCTTCAAGTTTCTGAGCATCATTTCTGGATATCGCATGAAAATTTCCATTTTTGAGCCCGTAGTTTCCTTATAATTCTCTAGGCTTCTCTTGTAGCAGCATATGCCTTCTTGTACGGTATGCCCTTTGTAACAACCGCAATTAGAAGCGCTTACTCAGAGGCGGAACATTGGTTTATTGGAATTAAGTAATTTAGGAGTATTCCTCATTTTAGTTTTGTTGTTAGGGGCTGAGGGAGGCATCTCGATGGGCTAAGGTAGACTGATACATAACTCACAATCGTCGCGACAAGAACTTGACACTTAAATACTCACACAATTCTTCTTGTGTTCATTTTTTTGCATCGCAGTCACGGTACAGAGTCCACCACACCCACACAACACAATACTCCGATATCGTCAGTTTGCCATTAACTTCTGCGTGAGTCTCTGCCACGTAACTTGCTCAGAAAAAGAAATATCTTAATTTCCTCGGGTAATACCTCATAATTTCCGCATATGGTACTTGGAACATTCTGCGAACTATTTCAGTTCAAAGTCTTTGGCACTGAAGCGTGTAGAGGATCATAAGTATGCCAAGCAAAGGTTGTCAGCGTATATTTTGCTCTATGATCATTTTACGTCCCCGCTCCTCCTTTCCAAGATTATTGATATCAAACGATTCATTTTTATTCAACGGTTGAGGAGCTTAATTGTGTTGCACTGGGGTCATCTCGCAGCAGGCAGCTGGCGTGTTGTGTGTCAGTTTGAGGAACGTGAAGGCAACACAAAGATTAGTATTCTGTTAGCTGTGCGCCTTGTTATGTTGCTTATTTCCACTGAGGACCCAAGTTTCCCCTCAGGCTGTTAGTGAGGATTCATCCCACTGATTTGTAGATTGAACGTAAAGCTACACAAAAGTTGCGGATGGCTATAAATTCATTACTCAGATTAGATTAGATTGTCGGCAGTAGACGGACCAAGAGGCCCATTCCCACAGAGCCGCCGGAACTTACGCCCCGGCTCTGTATGAGTTATTGCCATTTTGTCAGTCCATAGACCACACCATACATTGACTGGACACTGGCCCTAAGGTAGATTTCGGTCCCGCAATTGGGCCTGACTGCACGGTGCCGCAGACGCTTTTTCATATGCTCTCCTATCATTATTTCAGACCTTGTTTAGCTATTTTACTTAATTCTTTTGCATTCTATAATCACTGGCAAACCTGTACATAGTTCTGAAAGTTCTTTACGCTTCAAATTCACGAAATAATAAAGCTGGAAAATGTGATTACGTAGAGCAACTGTTTATGACGTCCTTTGATATTTGCGGTGTTATGAATATTATGCTCTATGTATATTCATATTCTCACAAGTTGCCTGGTCAATTAATCAATATTCCTGGGTAATCAACAGAGATAAATTATACAGTTTTCATTATTATGAATTTTTTCTCATATACATTCTTTAGTAACGTTTACTTCTCAGAGGATTTTGAACCAATTTCCAAGGTGTCTCGTTATTGTTTAAGCGAGAGCCGTGGTAAGAGTCCTTTCATTGTTACAGGCCTTTGAAGAGGCGATATTGGCCATATGTCTGCGCGACAAGATAAGGAATCTGTTGTGTACACACACGATGTATTCTCTAAAAAAATTCACGGAGCATAGGTGGAAAATTCGTCTTTCACGTTTGTCTGAAGTAGCAACAGACAAGCATTATGATAGGTTTATGACAAGTTGCAGGAGGAGAAATTTCGCTCAAGTTTAGCCAATGGTCGCAGGGCTGAAACATAATGGGTTGAGCTAAAAGGACCGATTTTCGGTAGATGCAATGCGATTGGATATCGGAGAAGTAAATGAAAGTTGAGGGAAGGACTTGTGGGCTGCCAACTTGATCTTGTTGGAGGGAGATAGAACAGGCAGGATGTTTGTGAGTATCAGTGCGCGAGTCTCTTCGCGGGGACTTGTGGTGTTTTACTGTTCATTCGGTTTGTGTGAGGTGCTAGCTTGTGCCTGCAGCGTACGTGAGTCTCAGCATGCAGCTCACCAACAGAGTCATCGTCAAATTTAAGCCCTGGGGAGGAGCTTAGTTACCCCTAATAAAATATACCGAACGTATTCTCGGTGTTAAAAAATCATCATTTCGTCAATGTAGTTGTGAAAATATCGACGATTGAAAGAAATCCGATCGAACAGAGTGAGTCAGCCATGGACATAAAAAAACCTTCTGATACCGAGCAACTGCGGATTCCAAATCCATTGTTTACTCTGCTTAACTATGGAGATTTATTACGGAGAATTGTGAACTTGTTTACAAGTGTTCAGCGCCCTCGTTGCAAGTTACATCGAGAACTTATTTAGCAAAATTACATCACCGATAATCACCTGGCCTTTAAACAGCTGTATCTTGGCTACAATACGGCAAAGTTAGCTGTTCATCGGGAGTTGTCCTGCAGCTGCGTTTTGAGTTAGATCAATGGAATTTTTATTGAGCGTGCCGTGAGCCTTCAGGGGCGACGAAAATAAATAGTTTAAGTGTCGCCCGTTTCTGCATCTGCGAAAGTTGCAGTCATCATGTCTCGTTTAATCAAGATCTTCGTCGATAATTCAACTAATCACACCGTTCGCTTGGTGAGGGCTTCCAGCATTGCTATCCTTGGGAGGTGGAACTGCCGGGCTGTAGGGAAATTTAGAAAAGAAGTCTTGCTGTGTCAACGAAATTAGAAGTGGAGGGATGTCATCGAAGTCATCATGTCTGAACTTTAAGTAAGGTGTAAAAAAATAGAAAACGATATGTGCCTACCAGAAAATTAGTAACATAAGTGTGGGGTAGACTAAGATGTGTCTCAGTAATTGCGTTGACCTTGTTTTATGTGAATGCGAAGCTTAAAATGAAACATTAACATACTTAGAATATATCATGCTCTACGACCTTTTGCTATTTGCCAGTTACTCGGTGAAATGTATAAGCAAAGCACCATTGCTTAAACAATGCTTTGCGAACTTATTTACTAAAGCATGAGTTGTGTTTCTGGGCAGAGCCTCCTAAATTCGCTGTGATGTGAAACCTCACTGTTCATATCATGGTTGAATGAGGTACTGTTTTTTATTTCTTACGGTATTAATCGACATTCCTCTAATTAGAAACATAATTTATTTTGCCAAATGCTTGAGCTTTTGTGAGAGTGTGTTATACAACTTATGTTTTTAAAATTATGCGAATAAATTGAAAAATTATTTTTACGCTATCTTTCCTTCGCTTAATTTATCTTCTTGTTGCCGAGCGAGATGTACGAGTAACTTAGGACGTTTCACGAGGTTTCAATGATGGTTATTCGTTTATTTTTTCCCTTGCTCAAATTTCTGTCTTTTTCTTGATTACAATTAATTATTTTATTGCTCATTTGTGTTTCATTTAGCATCCATGATAGAACTCGTTTTTAGTAGGTTAAGATGCTTGTTTTTCATTTATTTTATTCATTTGACAATTTCAACAATCATGATTTTCATTATTTTGATTATTTATTTATATTTTGTAGGGGAGGTCGCCCGCCTCTCTCAAACTATGGCGTCATATGCATATACATATATATATATAGTAATATTCGTTCCAAAACGCCGTAACACCAGCAGAGTAAAACTATTGCGCAATAGTCTGTGAAATAAACAGTCTCATTTTTTAGAACAGAAGCTTCTCGAATTTGTGGCATGCTCGATTTGTAATGAAATGCCTAATAAACAGCTGATGAAACTGGTAATGAAATTTATTTGGTATACGGGCTAAGCGAAATAATCAGAGCAGACAGCAGAGCTGATGGGTGAGTCGGAGGAGCTTGCAGACATGAAGTGATGAAGCACTGGCTGCCATGAAGCGATCTAGCATTGGAAGCAGTGAAGAGATATAGCAATGGCTGCAGTGTAGTGATACAACATTGACGGCTGTGAAGTGATCTAAATGATGAAGCACTGGCGGCCATGAAATGATGTAGCACTGAGCATTGACAGCGGTGAAGTAATATAGCATTGGTAGCCGTGAAGTCTTAAAGCATTGGTCGCCGTGAAGGGATATAGCATTAGTAGCCGTTAAGTGATATAGCATTGGTAGTCGTGAAGTGATACAGCATTGCTAGCCGTGAAGTGATACAGTACTGACAGCCATGAAATGACCTAGCATCTTCAATAGTGAAATGATCAAGCATTGGCAGACCTAGAGTGATCTAGCATTGGCCACTGTGAAGTGATGTAGCATTGGCCGTCATAAAGTGATCTACCATTTTCAGCTGTGAAGTGATCCAGCATTGGCAACTCCGGAGTGATCCAACATTGTCACCTGTGAAATGATCCGACATTGCCACCTGTGAAGTATCTAACATTGGCAGCTGTGAAGTGATGTAATGTAGGCCACCGTGGAGTAATTTAATCTCGGCAACCATGAAGTGATGTAACATTGTCATCTATTAAATCATATAGCCTATGTAATGGAGACAACTATGAAGTGATGTTACTTAGCCATCTATTAAATCATGAAATGTAGGCAACCATGAAGACTTTGTGATGTAAAATACTCGTCCACTAAATTATGTAATGCAGGCAACCATGAAGTGATTCAGTATAGTAATCCATTAAATCATGTAATGTAGGCAACCATGAAGACTTAGTGATGTAAAATAGCCATCCACTGAATCATGTAATGCATTCAACCATGAAGTGATTAAACATAGTAATCCATTAAATCATGTAATGTAGGCAATCATGATGAAATGTACCAGCAACATATGCAACATGAAGTGATGTAACGCAGACAACTATAACGTGATGTAGTGTAGGGAACAACCATGATGTCTTTCAACATAAGCAGCCATAGAATGATTCAACTTTTGCAACTATGAAACTGATTCAACTTAGGCAACCATTAAGTAATGTAACATCCCAAACCATGTAATGATGTAACGTAGGCCACCACAAAGTGGTGTAGTATTCTTAGGTAGTAATGTGAAATGACATAGTGCAACTGTAGATGGCTGCAGTGATGATGGGTTGTATCAGTACCAAAATGTCATTTTAATGTCTTTTTAACGGCTGTCCTTGTATCATCTCATGGATAATTATACATTTTTAGTTCATGGCTACTTATGTGGTTTTATTCTGTAGGCAGTGTTACTGTGGTTTTAATCAGGTTTTTCAGTATTACTGGGATTTCTTCCAACTTCTTTCCTTGTGACTATAGAGATGCACACTGCCGAAAGCTCTACATACAGCAATTTCTGAGGTCATTGCTTCAAACCCGTCATTGGAAAAAAATTGTAGGTGATATTAAAGTACATTACATGTAGTATCTATATGCCAATTTTTCTATGAAATTTTAATATGCCTAAAAATTATGATGAATTTTCAATTATTCTTGGTGTAACAAAGGTTCAGCACCGAAAACTGAACCATTTAGCTCACTCCACGAACGATGTGGATGGTCAATACTCAGCAGAGACTCCCTGGAACGCTGCCTCTGACGAATGACGATTCTGTGCCCTCTCATACACACGCTTAGCCTCGGCCCTACGATCCACATATGTCTGCCACAACGTGCGGTCACGTGAACGCCGCCAAGCCTGATTAGCTGCATGTTTAGATTCAAAAGTTAACCGACTCTGGTCGTCAAACACGGTTTGTTCCGAGACGTCACAACCTCACAAGAATAGTCCTCTTCGGAACATACCACTCCAAATTAGACACAGTCAAGTCGTTGAGCTCAGAGATAGGTTCATCGTTACAAATAATCTGGCGCCAGGGTAGCGCCCTTACTGCTCCAGTAATAGCATTCCAATCAGCCCCACTCTTAACCAACACCACTCTCCTGGTGTCTCCTGATAACGGCTTACACTAGCATTTATATTTTTAGCTATTTAGTGTTCCCTCAAGCAGAGAGGTACGTAATACTTCTTTCGTAAATTTTCTTCGAACTTGGCTGAAAAGAGCTTTAGGTTAAAGGTTAAAATTTTGAAGCTGAAATGCAAGAAATAAAATAAAATATCGGCCGGATTGATGTGGTGTAGTGTATCTCGGCTACGCTTCAGACTCAACTGGATAATTGCATTGAATTACTTTCTACTTTGTGCTAAATTCATTTTAGCCTAATCAGCATACAGGAGATGAGCGCGAACGATGATTAGATGCTGGTGTAAATCATACTCTATCAAGTTTGACAGCGGGGTACTCTAATGAATAGATATATGAATAAATACTAACTAATCTATTACGGTGATATCATTAATGAACTGCTGCTAATGCCTGACCGTCCTTCTCTACCTCCCTTTTGCTTCACTTCTCATTCAGATATTTCAGTCGCCCCCTGCAAAGGAGTGGGTGTGTGTGTGGGGGGGGGGGTTCTCTCACTCGCCACCACCGCTGCATGCTGTACCTTTTTTCTTACACGTACGCTTCGTGCTGCAATAAAACCGCGTGCCGCACCAGGTTTCGTCTTCATTAATTAATCTTACAGTCTTCATTCTGCATTGATTACCTTAAAAAACTAGAGGCCACGCTGAATTTTTTTTTTTCACAGGCTTTGGCTCACTAAAAGACTGCACTAAATAGATAACTCGAGTTTTTCCCGAGTTTATCCATAAATCTGTCTGCTCTTGCCACTCACTTATTGCAGTTTGCATCGCCCAAAATAGCAACAGATGTCAGGGCAGAGAGAGAGAGGCAGGGGGACAATGCAATCACCCTTGAAAAATTCATAAAAATGCAAACCGGCCGCCATTATTACAACAAATATTTTTGACACTCGACCCATCCATCAATGCTACTCTGATGTGTAGAAAAATTTTACTGAATAATTATTGAGGTAGAGCAAGATCATTCACAGCATGTGGTAGGAAACTCGTGCTGTTTACGTCTATCTCGGCTGGGCTCTCGTGTGAGTGCTGCGGCAGGTGGACGAAAATCGCCTATGCACTGCAACGACTCGCCCATATATCTTGCCCTCCAATATTATCCTGAGCCGCTCCATCGATCTCCAATTATTGCTGCCTTATTTTTCTTACGTTATGCTATTTTCCCTTGTGATCTTCTCACCAGTATTGGCCTCAAAGCGCTGTGTGGCTTCTTGCTTCTTCAGATGCTTCCATTATTGTCACTCTCCTCTCTGCATGCGTATTTTGTCTTTAAACAACCTTAATCCAGCAGATTTTCCCGTACTTCATAGTGACTATTTGGAATCGACTCCAATTTGAAATTGTCGATACGGAGACTATTAATGCGTTTGAGAATCGTTTTGATAAACATTGGGAGCAGCACCCTCCACAGTTATGAACTCCTCCAAAAAAAACATAAACTCTTGGCGGCCACAGCTTCAGAGCCCACCCTAATCCATTATCTTTCATATTCCAAATAGCCCTAAGTCGCCGAGCTCTGTAGATCTGCAGCAATTGATAGTGCTCACACGATCAATTCCTAGCCTGAGTTTATTTTTTGCATCTTTTCTTCCTCAGATGTCGAAATTATATCGACATACTGTAACGGCAGTAGCTCGTCGAGGGCCGGTATATGAGTCCCGGCTGCTCTCTGTGAATGAGCTTGTTGGTCCATCTAATCTAATCTAGCTACTCTAAACTGCACTCACTTCATATTACCCGAAATATCACATTTTCTGTAATAGAAGTTTCTCACGTCGCTTCGATTTCTTAACTAACTTCCCGCTCAGTCAATCATTCCTACCGAAGATGTTTCATTGCACGTCTTGAAGCCTTGAAGCGCAATCGAAATGGGCTGAGCTCAGAGCTCGCCACTCAAAGTGTGGCTGGCAGACAGGCAGCGGTCGAGTTACCATCTCTTCCTTACGCCCGTCTTTTTCCTATTTTGCGGATAAACATTGAGTATACCACTTGATGATGGCCCTGAAATGCCTCAAGGCATTTTTCGTCACACCGGTAAAATTTGAATTCGAATTTGTTGTTGATGTTTCTCTTTGCTTCCATGTATTTTATATTAATGATTTGTTAAGCCACAACTCGCTGTCGAGATATGTCGAGATATCTGGCTCTATTACATAATTTGTAACATTTTCCGTTACAATTTGTTAAACACAATCCAAGAGTTATTGCTTGTGACGTTGGAAGTTACTGAATTGTTTTGATACTATGGAAGTTTTGTTTTGTTCAAAAGCGATAGGTTATTGCCGGCGCTACATGATGCTGCTACCAGAATGAGCAGGCTGTGTCTACACAAATCTGTGACGGCTAAACATGTACTGTATGTACCTAATTATATGGAAGCTGTCACTGTTCTGAAGGGGAAGCAATTGCTACTCACCTGAAAATCAAATAACGTGTTAGAGTTACACGTTGTTGAGACCCGGACTGCGTCTGTACCCGCAGAGCTGAGGGCGAATGCCCTAGAAATTGAAGTGCCTGCGTGTTATGATGAGAAGAACGCGCTTCAACAGGCCGGCTATTGAGATGAGAAGAATGGCGGGTGTGTTTCATCAAATCTATTATAGAACGAAAGCTATCGGATCGAAGCCCCCGAGTTATGCGGCTTATTCATTGGGCGCAGCAATGACCAGCATTGATGACGTCACACAATTATGAGTCTCTGTACGGTTTGGCGTGGGATTCTAAGACTGACTCTCAACAGCGACTGCTGCTCTTCATACTTCCTGATCTTCAACATAGTAGAAAAAAGGCAAAAGAAAACAAACCTCGTGAGGTGTATCGATTGTATGCGCGATAATAAATGGCTATTATTATTAATTTTTTATTATTATTACTATTGCAGTATTGAATGCTACGGCATAGCTCCTCCCGCTAAGCATTGCGAGTACCTAACAAGGTATCTGTACATTTGTGGCGACACCGTAGCTGGCCACTGTCCTCTTATTGGAACAGGTATTGACCACGATATTGTGCTAAAGGTTCTCTCAGGCTAAAGGTTTTCTTATACCGAGTGTTGTCATGGCGTCATCGAACACACTTCGTATCTTGATGATTTCTACTGGTGAATTGGGCATGTCCTGTACCGATGACAGAGTTGTGGGGTTAAGACAAGCATTACTGAAATTCATCGTGAATAAGGTGATCAAAGCTGCTCCTGATGGACCCGATCTGCTTGTGGCTGTTTGAGGACACTGAAGAGCACATAGGTAGGCAGTAGACTCACTGAGATACTCCAGCACCCACAACTGCAGGTCTCCCGCTCGTTCGGAATTTCGGAAGTCGGTACATCGATTTCTGCTATCCAGCGCGTTTCCGCTTATAGAATTTTCTGCACTGTAGCCTTCGTACATGCGGATCTGCATCCATTGTTCTGAATTTATGCAGTTATCCCATCACTGCGCGAAACAACCGCTGGGAGTACAAATACATCATAATAAAATATTCAGACATCGAATCAAGGAAAAAGGCAACTGGCAGAAGCTGGCCGGAACTTAGCGAGCACCAGCTCAATGGTATTTGGCTCAAAACTGGCTGTATAAAGACCCTCCGGTTGTTGAAGTCGATAAGCATTGTTACACTGCAATCTCTAGTATTAACCTAGCATAGTGCTAAATTTGTGCTATGCGCTTACTTAGCGGCAAGGCTCTGCAGCTTCTTAACTCTACTCATTCTGAAATTTGAATAATTTAGGATGTCATTACAGCAAAAAAAAAAAAAATGGTCGTCGTTCACTCCGCCACATCGACTAACACAGTCTAGCCGTAAGAATCCTTTTCTTCCGGGCTCTCTCATTGCTCTACTACTGCCAAACTGCTAACACTATACCTCGAGACAGCCTTCGACTTCAANTCTTACACTGCAATCTCTAGTATTAACCTAGCATAGTGCTAAATTTGTGCTATGCGCTTACTTAGCGGCAAGGCTGTGCAGCTTCTTAACTGTACTCATTCTGAAATGTGATTAATTTACGATGTCATTACAGCAAAAAAAAAAAAAATGGTCGTCGTTCACTCCGCCACATCGACTAACACAGTCTAGCCGTAAGAATCCTTTTCTTCCGGGCACTCTCATTGCTCTACTACTGCCAAACTGCTAACACTATACCTCGGGACAGCCTTCGACTTCAAAGCGTTACTAAATTATTAGTGAAGAATTTCTGTAAAGAAGCAATGCGCTGGCTCATTCTAATTTGTTGAATAAATATTGGAAGTCCGCCATTTAATATACAAACCGTGACTGTTTCTATTTCGATGCGGAAGAGAAAAGAACTAGCATCTTCGAAGAAGTATTCTTGAAAATTACGAGGGAAATATGAACAAAAGTCTGACAAAACTTTGGTAACGTGAGACAAGATTTAAGACGGATACTGAAGTATACTCACTGCTGGCACCAAATAAGTTACAAATTACACAAGCCTAGCCGGTTTCGGTGTCCAGGACAGAAGCAGCTACTGAAATGATGCAACTGCAACACTCAGGTTTAAAGACTTTCGGCCAGTGTAATTATATCGGTAATTTACAGTAGGTAACGGCCGGAATAAGATAGCTCTGTCGTTTTAAACTGAAGCCTTATGTTGCTTAAGGATTTGGGCCGGTACCGCATGGAAGTAAGATATGAGTAGAGTGCTTCGACCACTGGTCAACTATTGAAATAAAGGCATATAACTACGCCAAGTTTTCCGTTTCCGTTTTCCTTGGTCATCTGCGGAGCAATGGGAGCCAGCCGTGGCCCCCTACCCGCCCCTATATTTGCACACATGCGCTTACCCGCGGCGGGGATCACTTAGCAGAATGAAATATTGCTGTATGCCCCCGTTCTCGGTGTGTTCTCACTGCTGTCTGTGACCGCGAAGTGCTCGCAGTCCCACCTAGCAAACTTTTACAGCGTCTGCGTCGTACTCTTAAATGCAGTTGATAGTCACTATTATTATTTGAACGTTGCTACATAGAGATGTTCCCAGTATCGTACATCGTCGAGTTTCACTAATGAAAAATAACTGATTACTGTGGGGTAAAATTCTTCACTGTACCACCTGCACGTTTCTGCATTTCGACAACCTAGTAAGATAGTCCATTGAGCCTAGTTTTACTGACGACTTCAGCAGCAGCCGCTTCAGCATTACCGACTAGTCTGGTGTCACTTCACGTTAACTGAAATATCTGTATAGGTTAAACAAGGCACTGCTGGAGAGCACTTTGACTGCCAATGCCTCCAAAGTTCAAATAGCGCTAAGTTGTCAGTTTAGACAGCCTAGCCTTCAGTTGTATTAAAGCCCATATTAACATTTCAATGTAAGCTCTATATGGTTGCAGCAAAACTTTACCTCTGAGACCAGCAGGATAGAGAGTCGATTCGTTGCCGCCCGCAGACTCCATTAGCTGACATAATTACAAAGAGACGCAGTGTATTGCATCTGTGGCCTCCTGTTGGAAAATGGCAAGTGTTTGTGACAGGCTGAGATCCTCGTTAATTGGATAGTTACGTGGGGAGAGACGCACACTCATCATATTTCTAAAGACTGTGGCTGCTAATTTAATGTCAAATTAGATCGATGCTGCGGTAAAAGTTCTCATTGGTTCTTTAGAAACTGTCGGTCATGTAATTCCTTCAACCTGAGCTTGACATTTGCTACATGTATCGTCCACGAGTTTCCATTGAGAAACCGGGACTGTTTATTTGTCTTTGAATACATGTTCTTCACATCAAGTTACTTTAACACGCAATTTTTGCCTATTAAATCAGTGACATACGTGTTTGCGTGATATTATTTACGTGCCTTTGATACGTCCTGTAAGCGTGAGTTCATTTTACCCTCTTTGTAAAATGAAAGTTGTGTCTTGGATTTTAAAATGTTAGCTGGTTCTTGTTTTGTGTTACTTCTAAAATTTTTCGCGTAAGTCTATTTAAAACCAACACACGTGTTGTGTTTACTTCTTTATCTTAGTCGAAAATGAAATGGTCCCCGATATTTTTCTTTGTTCGGTTTATGGCCCATGGCATGGGACGAGCTGGAAACCACTGGTCAATAGAGAACCTTTGCTCTACAGTAAAGAGAAAGAATATGAGAACGGACGTCAATTTGCAAGTAAAGATGTGCTATGGAAGAGACTTTGGAGGTTTCACGTCAAGTCTACTTGCAGAAGTTATGATGTTAATTTCGTCTGTTGATAAAAGAGTGGCCGAACATATAAAAATAGGTGGAAAGAGAATAAAATGGTAAAAAAAAATTCAAGCTTTCATTCTCTTTTTGTCACAATAAATTTCATTTGTGCAGAATATTCTTATTATTTTCTAATAAGTAATGTTATTAGTAGAATTATTGCAAGATATTACTATGTTTTTATCTTCGTTAAAATGGTATAAGTAGTATAGAAAAGCGAGGCTACCGAGACAACCGTTCCACTTACGCGTTCGCTGCAGATGGAACGCTTATCTCGATACTGTCGTTTTTCTATACTACTGTTATCTTGATAGCCTTGTTTATTATAACTATTTGCAAGTAACCGCAATACAGCTATCGTTTATTACAGTAATCCTCAAAAAAGAAA
>LQNS02000231.1:2842954-2858304 GCA_001587735.2 Parhyale hawaiensis
CAATAGGCGTGTATATGCTTTATATGCAAAATAGTCAAATGCCTATAAAGCATATTTTTTTCTATGCTCTTATAGGCGTTATAGCGTTTATGGTGTTAGGGCATATAAATCCGGGCTCTATTTATAATGACGGCACGGGCCACTAGTATTTAATATTGTACAGTGAGAAAAGTGTACCTTCATGCTGCATTGTAAAAACTTGTGTTGTAAATGCCATCCATGGATGTTGTAGATAATCAGCTGGCGTGATTCTGTGGAAAATATCTACCTTTATTTAAATGGCTCTGAGTAACAGCTGCAAAACGTGCACTTGACTCAGCTTGGATTGATGATTTTTTACCTTTGCTAGTTAGCGAAATATTCTGAGTTACACCCACCTGACAAATGTTAGGGTTGCCTTGCATGCACTGTTATATCAGACTTATTCTACCCTATTTTGTCACATTTTCTGTAGCCTTCTTCACAACAATTTCAGACACACACTGATCTTTTTTTTTTTGTCAGAGGTAGAATACAACCTCTGCCTTCAAGTACCGAGTGAAGGCAAGAGTGAAATATTAGTGAACTATTACATAGAGCTTGTTCACTGAAAACTCTCGGGTTATAAAAATCAAATTTTTTCAGTTGTGTCCGTTTATTAGATAAGCTAAGAAATTTCAGTCTCTTTTCCCGAACTTAAATCCTGTCGGTCAACTGAGCCCAGAGTCACAAGGTTGTGAACCACACTGAGGGCTTGCTGACACCAATACAGCATTGCAAAGTGATACGCACACGAGCAGACGCTTGTAACATAAGTACAGAAAAGTCCCACATTGCGCGATATTCGCACTACGCGACAGAAAATTGAGTTTGAGGGATTCACACTACGCGGTTCTTACTGCGCAAATTGTTCTGTAATTTTGATAGTCCCTCCTTGATGTTTTCTGCAAATGTCACTTCTATGGCGAATAAGATAACCTGACATATATCAATGGATTGAAGATACTGTTTTGCACCCAACGATAGCCCAAATTACCTAAGTATGTACGAAGAGGCCAGTGCATTAAATTTGCACATTCTGTAATACATACAATACATATGAAACTAGAGCACTCTGAGAGCACATACCTCCGCCAAGCGAGGCAACGATAGCAAAAAATTCAAATTGGCTCTGAAACCATAATTTTCTTTGTATGAACTCCAAAATCTAATCAATTGTGCCTTCTAATAGCAATAACAGCTTTTGCAATTTTTTTGAATATCCGTTTATAACTTTTTGAGTTATACTACTAACAAACGTTATGACGAACGTGAGTCAAACGTACAAACGAACAAACCGATCTGCACCAAAATTCAATAATTTATGTCTTTTAACATTACTAACAACCCCTATAAATTTCATAAAGATCCACTCATTATGTTTTTAGTTATTGTGCTAACAAGCCAAAAATTAAAAACAGTGACCAACAAAAGAACGAACCAACGGATCAATACCAAAATATGATCATTTACTCTTTATTATATACCTAACAACTCATGTTAATTTCATCAAAATCCATCCATAACTTTTTGAATTATGGCATTGAGAAAAATGAGACAGACAAACAAACAAACGGATGGGCATATCTTAACTAAAAGTTAATCATCTGTTCGTCCTAACATACCGAACAATCCCTGTATATTTCGTCCAAATCGATTCATAGCTTTTTGATTTATCTTGGTGACAGACAAACACGATGAAAACATAACCTCCTTGCCGGAGGTAATTAGCAAAATTTATTTCTAAGTTCAAATAACGCATGCACTCATGAAATCTTTAACATTTGCATGAAATGCTATTAGAAGTAAACATTCAAAGGTGGCTTTTTTAGAATACTATTTTACCCTCGCATTAACGTCTGGGATTATGATTGAGCAAGCAGCATTATAAATGGAATCAGGAAGCAAAGAGTAACGTGAGGGATCAATGGGACTAAAATAAAACTTAGCTGTAACCGCAGTGTCGGTGAATGACGTCACACCGATGAGTCGAACTGTTCGAGGGTCTGTCCTCAGTCCTTCTTAGGTTGGGCTCTTAATCATACTCAAAAACATAAGCAGTGTTATTTTCTTAACGTAAGAGCACCAAAAGGAACAGTTATTGCTCAAACTTTCTGTATCTGACGACAACTATTTACTGTGTTGTGTGTATGGGTGCATCTCAAGTATGCTGGCCAGTCTGGAGCGGGAATTTGAATGAATTAAGTTGAAAAAATGCGGTGATGTCTATGATTATATTTTGTCAGCAGCACTGTAAGCGGAATATGACATGTAAATAAGGCTTCACTTCGAAGAAGAAGGTAAATCAGGGCGTCATACCAGCCCAGCTCATGCCTCTGGTGCTTTGAAAGTTTCTGCCTGCCTTGAATACAATTTTCTATTGATAATTGTTTTTTGTTCAATCAGTACATTTTCTCTTCATATATTCATGCTCTTAAGGGATAAAATTTGCAATTTGCTATCGAATTGAATTAAAATACTCATAGGTTACTCAGCCGTATCGTTCGTCGGGGTGACATCATTGATGACGTCACTATTCGACATTTCCCGTGAGTCCTCCCGTTACTCTCTTTGCTTTCTGATTAAAACTATTTTGTTGGGTGTATAGAGTGCAACAGCTGTTGCTGGATGGAAACCTAATCATATCTGTTTCTGTATATACATATTACAGCTTTATACAGCCTTGCGATGAATCTTAGTGCAAGAAAAGAAAAGCAAGCGTCAAGGAAAAGAAATTAAGCGAATATTGATTTTAAAAGGCAAGTGTTTGAGAAACATGGAGCCGGTGACACGAATATGAAGATTGCAAGATAATTTAAACTAACCAAAAGTACTCTGAGAACAATTCTCAAAAAAGTAGAAAATAAAAGATACAGCAGCGTTTATTATTCATTGTTTCACCATAATAAGGTTTTTAATTGATATTTTATTAACAGCTAACTGTAAAATAATACTGTTATTGCATACAACTCAATGTATACTCTTGCTGAATAGATATCGATATTTTGTAAAAGGTTATTTCAGTCATCCCAATAACTCGAGTATTATTTCTCTCTAATTCCTAACCCACGTTTTCTATGAAATTCAGGCATGAAAATAGAATAAATCTAGATCGCGTTATGCGGGTAACCGTATAGCGCGAACATAAAAAGACGCGTTATGTGGGACTTTACTGTAATCAATTGGGCAGTGACAATGTGGTGAGCATCCTAAATTAAAGGGGTAAGTTCGTGCGAGACTTGAAGCCAGGCCTTAAGTTCACTCCGTAGTTCATTCCACAAGAAAGCTCCAGTAATACATGAAGCCCTATTTTCCCAAGTTTTAGACATCAATACGTACTTGGTTATTTCGAGAGATGTTCCGGTCTATGCTCATTAAGTATCACGTTTAGGAAATTGCATTTTATCAGCAGAACTGCGCGTGCCACATAATGGATGAAATACGAACATGACTTCATCATGTTTCAATTTGGTCCCATTCTCAGCCACTCCGGCGTTTCGATAAGATGACTTGCGTCTCACGTTTGCAGAAGATACCCTAAGAATTATATATACAGCAGGCGACCGTATAGGTACAGCATGGAGTACAGTGTAGGAGCAATATATGTTCAGTATGGGTGTAGCATAGGTACTGCATAAGAACAGCATATGCACAATTCAGGTACAATAGGTGCAGTATAGCTACAACCTAGGTTCAGCATAAGTACAGTATAGACATAGCATAAGTACAGCATTTTGGTGCAATGCAAGTACAACATAGATACTGCATAGGTAGAGTATAGGTATGGTATAAGGACAGAATAGGTATAATACAGGTACAGTATTGGTACAGTACTAGAGCCTGTACAGCAACCATCTATTCAGGTAATGGTATGGTAAAATGCCAGACTGATATCGTGTTTCATACAGAGACGCAGAAGGGTGGTTGTTGTTCAAGTATTGAGACGAATAAAACATATTATGGTTAACTACACGCTGCTGCAGCGACTAAATAATTGTTTCGTTTTATATTTTTTCCCATCACTTTTTGCTTTTAAACTGAAGCTCGACCTTGATAGCCTTGCCCAATCTCCTTCTTTTTCAGTTTTATAGGATCACAATACGAAATTTCACACCGGACGGATCCTCCCTTTGCCTCCAGCGATGATCTGTTCCGTTGAAATTCCCAGAAGAAGTTCAGTGAGATGTTAGCACTGCTCTTATGTCTGCAAGCATCGCAACTCCCAAAACACGCAGCCTCTTAGTCTCATTTTCGAAATTCAGTTTCCGAGCAAAGCTCACCGGAAATTAGAGTTGTCTCTTACCTCGCGATTTCCATCGAAACTCCTCTCATACCGCAGTAACTTTCTTGCGTTATGTTTAATTTAATTGTAATCTCTGCACGGCTGCACTGACCTTGTTTGTCTTCGCTTGCCTTGCAAATTTTGGGAGGATTCGCTTTCAAGCATTTGGCGAATTTTTGACTGGCCGCTCACTTGCTTGTGCCCTGCATGGAGATTTGAAGTTAGCATTCCTCTCAACTATTTTCTTTCGTTCGTTCTGTTAACTACTTGGTTAGGCTAGCTGTGCAGCGGCTTGCGCTGAATAGAACCACCGATAAACTCGACTAGCCGCACCGTGACTCCGTGAGACCAGTTTTCCTGGGGCGGAATGAAACACTGCGTATTATACACAAAGAAGCTTCGATTATTATGGGCCGCACTCCCTTTATACATACTGATTATCATTAATTACTTGTAATCATTTAGAACCATTTAGAATGAGTAAATCATAGACCGCAACAGTACTAGACTCTTAGATCCAAGTGGCCTCTGACACTAGCGGCTAAAATGGAAAAAATGGGATTTTCTCAGGAGCTATTATGAACATGTCCAGACACAGTCATGCAGGCAAGCGCCCCAGTGCGTCCCCGCCGTATCAAGATACCTTCTCCGCAAGAAAAATGTTGGGTACCTTGGAATTTTTTCTTCAGTATTAGATAGGGGGAAAAGAATAGCTCTTGAGAAAATTCCATTTTTCCGTTGCCGACGTTTGGCTGCCTGCGTCAGTCCTATGAGTCAAGTACTGTTGCGGTCTATGAGTAAATATTTAAGTGTGGTAAATTATTACCTCCGCCAAGGAGGTTATATTTTCGTCGTGTTTGTCTGTCTGTCTATTTGTATCTTTGTCTGTCTGTCACCAAGATAACTCAAAAAGTTATGAACCGATTTGGATAAAATTTACAGGGATTGTTAGGTATGTTAGGAGAAACAGATGATTAACTTTTGGTGAAGACATGTCCATCCGTTTGTTTGTTTGTCTGCCTCATTTTTCTTAATGCCATAACGCAAAAGGTTATTGATGGATTTTTATGAAATTAACATGAGTTGTTAGGTATATAACAAAGAGTAGATGACTAAATTTTGGTAATGATCCGTTTGTTTGTTCGTTCGTTTGTCACTGTTTATAATTTTATACTTGTTGGCACAATAACTCCAAAAAATAATGAATGGATCTTTATGATATTTATAGAGGTTGTTAGTAATGTTAAATGACATAAATGATTAAATTTTGGTGAAGATCGGTTTGTTCGTTTGTATGTTTGACTCATGTTTGTCATAATGTTTATTAGCAGTATAACTCAAAAAGTTATGAACGGATCTTCAAGAAAATTGCACAAGCTGTTATTACTATCAAAAGGCACAATTGATTAGATTTTTGAGTTTATACAAAGAAAATTATGGTTTCAGAGCCAATTTGAATTTTTTGCTACCGTTGCCTCGCTTGGCGGAGGTATGCGCTCTCAGGGTGCTCTAGTTCTTCTTATGCGCTCTGTTGTCCGTGCAAACATTTTCCCTTTATGTTGACAAGCTTGGACTAACGTTGAGTTAACAGTGCCCTTGGAACGGCGCTCTGAACTTTGGATACAATTAACTTGCTAGTCTTCCACAGCTGTCAGTAAGCTTTCCTTTTAACAATATCTTCAGCAGGGATGTTGTGCCATTAGTATTAACGTCAATGACAGTCATCTGCAAGAAGCGAGATCAGGAGTATTTTGACACGCCTTCTTTACTGCAAAGTTGGAGCACTTTCTGCTTGTCAGGCTCGGCTGCTTCGCAACTTCCCTCGTTATTCTGCGCAAATTGCGTCAAGAAATAGTGATCCTCGAAGCGCTGTCTTCATCAGCTCTTGAACTTTTAGAATCCAAAGAGTCCACGAAAATTTTTCTGTTATGTAAGACCGAGTCTGCGTTCACTGAGTTTTTCTTAGCATTATGATCTTGTACTTGTGTTGTTCGTGTTATAAACATTGAGACTACATTTGACTTCTCTCGGTAGTTAGAGTCTTGGCTTTACTTATAACTTTTTAGTTTGCGTTATGAACCAATACGCTTTAAAATATGCAGCTGTGTGTCTGAATATAATCAGATTCAACTCAATGTATCATATTATGAGCACATGTTTCTCATTGGACCCATGGAGATCCATGTCGCCTTTCAGCAACTCGTCGACTGTGTTCTGAATCAAAGTTAATTAGGCCTAACTCACTGCACAGCTAATATGTGTGGACGAGTACAGCGTTAACTTCGAGCGGAAATATTTCTTAACTTATTTTTTTGCAAACACAGCACCAGTTATCTACTCTTACTGCCTGCTATATAATCCAAGTTCTAGCATAACTCATTCATCTCAGAAGAAATACTTTTATATCAGTGTTATAGTGACACAAATGCATAAACATTTACTACAGTTAAATGAGACCAGAAGATGATAGCTTTCGGCATTCGCTTGGAAACGATTCTGAGGAAAAGGTTCTTTTTTATTCTGAAATCAAGTCCTGAAGTCTTCAAGAGGTTATTATTATTTAGGAATTACTTTATATTTTACTTTTTCTATTCTTTCAAACAGTTTGTTAGTTGGGCCAACTTCGTCAGCATGGCGTTAGAATAAGTCCGCCACAATTTTGACTGCAGCTCCAGTCCTGCGACGTTTGAAATTTGATGTAAAGACATGGCCGCAGAGCGCAGTTGTGGGGCCGCCTTTGCAACACTGTGGCTGTGGAATCCATAGGGTGCGCAGTGCTCCCCCCCCCATCTTGTGTCGAGTGGGCCTCCGGAATCTGCCTGCTATGTTGAGCGTATTTTGATCCATCACTCGCCGACAACCCCGCAATGGAAGGTTAATTGATCTTGTCACTGCCAAGAAGGCTAGCGTTGGTCTTGTTGGTTGGTGTGTCGTGTGTAACTCACTCCATGCCTTTGTGTTCTCTGCCTCTACCTCCCCCAAATTGGGAACTGGTTTAGTACATTCTATCTTTCTTATCTGCATTACCAAAGAGCCGCTCTTCTCCTCTCACATTTGATGAAATCCAAAGTTCAGCTGGTGGTGCATTTGGTGTTGCGACAACGAAAATTTTGCGGGTGTAGATGGTTCGATGCATTGTAAGGGTTTTTCGTCGCAACGGACTACAATTCCCCTATTTAAAGGTTTCCAAAGGAAAGTTCAAGTAAAACGGTAGTTTACTTAATCACTTGGCCGCACGTCTGAGCGTGTCTTTAAACNGCTAAGGTTCTAATTGTAGGGTAAAGAATATCATGTAATGATGCAGCCATGACGGGTCAGTAGTTACTCCACAATCGCTTGTCTTATTGTCTGGCGAGTGCCTGAGCACTCACATAGCGCATACTTGCGCCAAGCAGGACAGTGTTAACAACAAACTCAAAGTGGTCCCGATGCTAGAATTGCTCTTTACCACCATCAAAATTTGGTTATTTGTGCCTCTTGTCCGTAAAAACAGATAATGTAATTTTCTTGAAGATTCTTCCATAACTTTTGGAGTTATGTTGTGACAAACCTTTAGATAAACATTAGTCAAGCTTACAAACGGACGAACCGATCATCACCAAAAGTTAGTCATTTGTGTCTCTTGCCATTTCTAATAATAAGTACAAATTTCAAGGAGTTCCCTTCATAACTTTTTGAACTATATTACTGACAAGCATTAAGCAAGCACACAATCGGACAAACCGATCACCAAAATTTGGTCATTGGTGTCTTTTAACATTTCTAGCAATTCTTTGAAATTTCAAGAAGATCCGTTCTCATCTTTTTGAGTTATATATGTTACTGGCAAACATGAAAACAAACGTAGAGAAAGACAAAGAAACAGATAGAGACAAAAATTTGGTCATTTGCTCCTAGAAACAACCCCAACAATTACTGAAACTTTCATAAAAATCTCGTTATAACGTTTTGAGATGAACCCCCTAGAAAAAAGAGGCAGATAATCAAACAATCAAACAAAAAAAAATATTGAACGGATCGTTGCCTATGTTGATCATCTGTTCCTCCTAACATGCCTAACTATATATAGATAATAAACACCGTCGTTCGTTTCTTTGTTTATATATTTACTGTATATATTTGTTTGTTGCCTGTCACACTGGTAGCGAAATCGACAAAAACTAGGCCAGGTTGGAGATTTGCTAATTGAGTTTAGTTTTCATGGGGATCAATGACCGGGTTGCAGAATATGATTAGAGTGATATCGTTATCCCTTTATATGAATGCATTTCTTGCGTAAAACGGTTTTTGACATCGAAACAATGATGATATTTTCAGCTTCTCATAGCGCGGTTATATAATCAGATTTTTATAATTATCTCCATATATCGTAAAATATGTTTGCTCTGAGTTCACGACGTATAACTTCGGTAGCTGATCCACAAAGCACAGACGAAGCGATGATTTTTCACGGGGCAGTAGACACAACTCTTTCAGCTTGATGTCTTCCTTTGACGGATAATTTTTGCTTCAAGAGAATAACTTAGATGTACTGATGTCGGTACCTAGGATACGCCGCGATGGGGAATTAACTTAATTCAGTAATGCTTTGCAGCTTGCTAATGTAAAAGCTTTTCCGCACCTCTTCTAAGCCGAGGGACGATTGTGCTGCCATCGATGAATTGACAGAGCACTCATCTCTTATGACAATTTTAGCTGGCCTTTGGGCTCCAGAAAGATGTTAGTTACGGAAGTATGTTAAATTAAGAGAGGCCTTCAAAAAATCATCGCTGTCATTTTTGACAACGGGTTGTATTCTGGTCTATAATATCATTCTGCATGTGGTTCCATACGTACGCCTGCCCGTCAATCCATTCGCCTGTACGTTGAGCTCTGATTTTGGCTGGAAGGAATTGCAACCATAGCTAAGCTTTTTCGCTTCTTGAAAAAATTTTCTGTCAGTTATGATGTGACAACCTGAGGTTCATTTTACACGTATCATTCTAACCGAGTTCCATTTATTCACTCCATACTATGTTCACTTTACTAGTATCTTATGACGTGCTCAATAGGGCCAAATGCATGGTTAGGATACGGTACGGGAGCACAACGTAGGCACTTTTCAACAGCTCCACTCTAAAGTATGTCTTGAAGCAAAACTGCGATGTCTTAGGAAATAAAATGGCTTCTCAAGAACAGGGGGTTACGCTACCACAAGAGTCTGATCTGAAGAAATTGGCCGAGTCTGTTGGTCTCTGTTCTATGGTTATCGCATTAAGTAAACCAGAAAAACGATGGTCTACCACTCAATATATACGGCCTCGAGATTGTGTGAAAACATTGGATACCCCGATGAAAAAATGAAAATGTGTAAGATTATGTGGTAAATTATCTGCAAACTATGGAAAATAGAGCTTGGAAGGTGCGTACGAATACATACAGCAGTGCAAGAAACAGCTTAGTATGTCTACATACGTCTTTATGAAGATACAAGTGCGAATTCTTTGCTGACAAACCATTTTCGCAATTCATAGCTGAAATCAGAGTACTAAGGTTTAACGAAGTGTGCTAAGGTACACGCACTGCGTTTAGGTATATGGAGCTCGTAGGGGTTACGTAAGGGACGCTAGTTTAGATGAGCTAGATTGAGTGAGAACAGCTGTTTTACGTAACATTGGAGTGAAAACATATTTAACCGTGGAATTTCCGCGGGTTCTGTTTGCAACTTTTTGAGTTATCTTGGTTGTTGATAGACAGACGAAGAGACATATAGATAAACTTGATAAAAACATGACCTTGGTAGAGGTAATGAAAAAAAATCGCTTCTCTCACTATCGACGATAGTGTACTCACTGTAGCGATATCGTTTCATTCATAGAATTCCTTTCAAACTTCACGCCGCGGGTCGTGCAAAGCATTGAAACAAGTCTCGTGCTGTCACCCTATAAGACCAAGGCGTGTCTGTAATGCGTATTGCCACCATAGTGAAGGTGTCAAGGGAAGCAGTTTACCGTACCGACACCCACTGTTCAATTGTTTTAACAGCGACGTTATGGCCATGTGTAGGGGTTTTCTTTGCGTGTCACAACTGGCATTGATGGATTTATCACCACCTCCCGTTCCAGCAGCTGATCCATCCTTGCTGACGCCTTACTTTATGTTTCAGTGCATGTCTTCGTGTCCTGGCCCAATGGCTCCGCCAGGTTTTGACTTCTCAGGACGCCTTCTGTTTGTAATAATACGCAGAACATACATGGCCTAGTCTCATAAAATGATAGAATAACAGATTTCCTCCATGCTGAGCTTTCGCGTCTCATTTTGTCTAAAAAGAAATTCTACGACAATAAAGTTAGTGCTGCGACCAGCATCGTCAATAATGAGAGAACTCATTTATTTTCACTACACACTGTAGAAGATATGGAAGTTTGTGAATCGTTCCTCTTTTGAATTAATTTGCCTGTCTCTTAGGAGTAGCACTAATAGAAATGTTTGTTGTACGGTGACCACGCTGTGAGAGAAAGGGTTAACCTTACGGGAAAACTCCGAAAATTTAATGTCAATTTGACGCCCCCTCCCTCTAGATTGCTGCACTATTCTGTTGGAAGGAGCATTCCTCACCCCACAAACGACGTTCCTCCGTCGTAATGTGTGTCCTCTGCAGCATGTCCAGTTGTCCACACAACCAGCTGCTGTTAGACGTTCCTGTAATACTTGAAGTTCTCTTGAGCCTCTGTAGTCGCTCGAGAGCGAGGGCCGCGATCAAGGAGGGTTTACTACACAAATTATCTTAGCTTGATTTTCATAGTAAGTGTGGCACCCCAAATTGCCATGAAATTGAAAAGACATTGATGTGTTTGCTTTGTGTAGACCTTTTTAAACTTCCCTGGCGAGTAACCCAGCACCGCTAGTTTGATTTTGTAAAGCTTATAATTTCACTCTAAATCATCGTTCATTTGCTCAGCTTCTCAACGATCAAATGTAACTTATGCCATTTTCTATTAGTGATCATCATAGGGTACTTATCCTCAACGGAGGGCATTGAACGCTGGACTGATCAATGTTGCTGAGTTTCCCCGCTGTCTGGAACCGCTGTTGGCTGCATAACAAACCTCTCAGGACATGAGCGGCTCTCCCGTGGCCCCTGCGTCCACCGTCGCCGGCAATCAATTCCCCCCCGGCCGCGTGTGCATTGCTCGGTCGATACCAGCTGACGCTGTACACTGCAGGGGGACCGGGGGCGTCTTGCATTCACTGTCGTGCGGGTTCCGGTCAGCTCGCTCCCTACAAATGAGCGCGCTCATTGTGTCTCCTACAGCCATTTACCGGTCAGTCTGCTTGGGCTCACTCTCTTCCTGCGCTCCATGTGCTTCTTATTACTCCTTCACGACTTCTTACTGTTCGTGCCATTTTCACTTGTATTTTTGTCACTTTTTGGTACGCACCGAGTTTGTTCTCCTTTGCGTCTTCTTTCTAGATTTGCTGTTCTCGAACGCGGTGATCACCCACGCATAGTTTTCCCAATTTCTTTAACATGCTACGTGGCCCTTCTTTGTCGTTCGAAACACCTTAGCAGTGTCTATGGGGGCTTGAGCTCGTATATATGATACAACAGCAACGATGGTAATAATAAAACTATACATCCCACATCGTCTGCGTCTGTCACAGCAGAAATGACGATGCTTCGTTTGACGCAGAATTAAATTTTTTCTAATCTAAATGATACAAATTCGAATATTTTGAAGGTGCGTCGACAACGAGAATGCGCTTGCTTAGCCTTGGAAAACAGCGTGGATATTTCGTCACCCTGTACAGGAGCTGCCGACCCTATGTCGTCGGTGAATACTAAAAAAGGGACGTATAATTGCGTCGAAATCCACGTACTCACGAAATGTAGAGAGCTTTGCACTGTGCTGTGCGGGGAGTTGGTACATACCTTAGGTACTTTCTCTATAGGCAACTACGCCCTAATAGTTCTGTTTAGCGCAACTGCGCACAGCTCTGTATTGCAGAAACATTTCCCACGACCTCATAACGAAAAACTGTGAGGAGCAAATTCCCTGGTCACCTAGCTACACCGCGTGCTTTTGCATAATGCAAAATGATCGCCGTCGCTCTGTTTATCTGATAGTCTCCTCGGAATGGTTACATACAGCCGTCTGTTGGTTATGGTTCATGGCGCATTCATGATAGAGATGATGTTGTTTCGCAGTAATTATGTCTTTACCGCCTACATGACCTGCTTTGCTCGCATTCTGTGTGTTAGAGAGGCAGGTCTGCAATTCCCTGGATCGATACATTTAACAACATTGGTTAACGTTGTGTGCCTCTGAAGGACGGGTATTAATGTGTAATACAAGGGCATCGGCTTCATAGGAATATACGGTAGTATACCTCTGAAGGACCGGTATTAATGTGTATAACAAGGGCATCGGCTTCATAAGAATATGTGGTAGGGGTTAATACTTAAGGAACGGAACAGCGACAAGTTTTTAAATGTTCAGTACTTGACATGTTTTGCTTGTAAATTTATAAAATTTTTACAAAATGTACTTGGAGCATATAGGTATGAATTACAATTACTATACAGCTGTCAATTATTTTTGGGACTATTTTCAAGTAATATGGCTGCAGCAACGCGTAAAGCTCTGATTCTTGAAGAAAAACAGCTTTCTTCACCTACTCATAGAGAAGACTCCAAGTATCGTTTGTGAAAATTTAATTAATGCATTTGCAAACTAGAGCACTCTGAGAGCGCATACCTACGCCAAGCGAGGCAACGGTAGCAAAAGATTCAAACTGGCTCTGAAACCATAATTTTCTTTGTATAAACTCCAAAATCTAATCATTTGTACCTTTGGATAGTAATAACAGCTTCTGCAATTCTCTTGAAGATCCGTTCATAACTTTTTGAGTTTTAATGCTAACAAACGTTTTGACATACATGAGTCAAACGTGCAAACGAACAAACCGATCTGCAACAAAATTTAACCATTTATGTCTTTCAACATTGCGAACAACCCCTAGAAGTGTCAAAAGGCTTTTTATTGTTTACCACTAGTGGGTTTTAGCTATTTTTATTCAAATTTCAATTTGCTATCTATGCTGTATATCCCCTTAACTTTGAATTTCAATTAAATCCTTGTGTGTTTCAGAAGTACTGCAGATGGGCGAAGACCCGAAACGTTTACTGGTTTTAGTATTTTGATAATTTTTGTTCTATCGATTATTTTCACTACTACATCTTAGTTGACTAAAAATGTTTTCAATTTCGACGGTTCTTTTGGTAATTTTCATGTTAAGACTGCGTAAAAAAAGCAGACCCTGATTTCTTGTAATATTAACCAAAAGTAGCTACATAAGTTTGGAAGTATCCAATAATACAAGACTAATACACCGTGGTCAGCAAAGAGTCGACTAAAAAAGCTTGTATTTATAAATATATATATGTGAAAAACTATGTAATATATGTACATAGGTCAGGTTAGGCTAGTATAGGTTAGCTTAGGTCAGTTCAGGTTAGATTAGTTTGGGTGAGTTAGTTTAGGTGAGTTTAGGTCTAGGTTAAGTTAAGTTAATTAGGGTTTGGTTAGGTTACGGTTAGGTTAGTTTAGATGATGCTGGTTTAGGTTAGTTCAAGTTAATTGAGTTTAGGTTAGTTAATTTACCTTAGATAAAGTAGTTGTAGACGAATTGCGAAAAGATGAATTGTTCCTTAGACGCATTTGACATGAAATTATATCCACTAATCTTTGTCTAATGAATAAATTACGAGTTGCCTCATACATCTGTCACGGAATCAAGACGTGTGTAGCATCACTGATAGAACTAGCAGGAAGGGCTGATATTATTGCCCTACAGGAAACCTGGCTTTTTCCCAATGAGCTTCTTTCCATCCACAGGGAGCCCGACAAATGACGTCCTTTTCTATCTCCTCTATAAATGTCACGCAAGGTATTTTGAAGGGTAGGCCACTTGGGGGCTTATCTTTTATGTGGAATAAACAAACGAACAAGTTTCAACTGCGTTAAAATTGTTCAATTTGATGATTCTCCCTTCTTAGGAGTACGGTTTAGCACTAACTTTGGCTCCGTTTTACTAATTAATGTCTATTTACCGAACGCGGGAACGCCCGAAATGGTGCGTTTAGAATACTTTGGAAAACTAGCTGCAATCAATCATGATGTGGCTGATCAGCATGCTTGTGTGCTTGGTGACTTCAATGTGACCTAATTTTGCTGAGCTCCTGGATGTCCTAGCTGATGCAAATATGAGCTTGGCAGACGTGGCCTTGCTTCCACGTGATACGTATACACACATAAACTATTATGGCAACAGTGTAAGCTGGCTTGACCATGTTGCAGTTATCCACAACTTCAAGTCGTCTGTTTCTAGCTTTGAAGTTGTCTTGTATTCTCCAGAATCTGACCACCTTCCTATGTATTTTAAGTTACATATCTCTCACGTACCACCAGTGAATTATGTTACTGTTGAGAGCTCGGATGGTAAAGTATAGTAGGATTTCAGGGATTTGCATAAGAGAACCGCATTTCAGTGTGCTCTCAACGAGCGGTTAGAACGTGTCCCACACTACTACTGGTACTCTCAACGCCATGCCGATCTGGATCAAGGCCACCTAGAGAAGAAGGCCTGTCATAGCCATCTGTGACGTCATCGAATGTCGGGCATTGCTTTAGTTGCGCGCAGCCGCGCACATAGTTTGAAGTACGCTTGTGGTCAGGTTGTTGCAGTTTCACTTGTATTCGTGAATTCAGTGTATTCTGTATAAATTTGTATTTGAAAAGAAGTTTTGTGCGATAGAGATAACTTATAATGTGCCCAATTGCTGGGGTTATTACAGAATCTGATGGAAAGTCCATTTTTTGGTATTGCTAGCGATAGTAGTGTGAAGCTGCCATGGCTGCATGCCATCGAAAGGGACAACTTCACGCCAACCAAAAACTTAGCCTTTTGTTTAATCGCTATTACAGTGCTTCCTATTTGTCATCAGTGATTTTAACAGTGATGACATAGGAATTTCATTTTCATAAACCTTCCAGTAAGAAGTTATCGC
>LQNS02000231.1:2900237-2910240 GCA_001587735.2 Parhyale hawaiensis
ACATGCTAAGGTTCTAATTGTAGGGTAAAGAATATCATGTAATGATGCAGCCATGACGGGTCAGTAGTTACTCCACAATCGCTTGTCTTATTGTCTGGCGAGTGCCTGAGCACTCACATAGCGCATACTCCCGCCAAATAGGACAGTGTTAACAAAAAACTCAAAGTGATCCCGATGCTAGAATATGCTCTTTACCAACATCAAAATTTGGTTATTTGTGCCTCTTGACAGTAAAAACAGATAATGTAATTTTCTTGAAGATTCGTCCATAACTTTTGGAGTTATGTTGTGACAAACCTTCAGATAAACATTAGTCAAGCTCACAAACTGACGAACCGATCATCACCAAAAGTAAGTCATGTGTGTCTCTTGCCATTTCTAATAATAAGTACAAATTTCAAGGAGTTCCGTTCATAACTTTTTGAACTATATTACTGACAAGCATTAGGCAAGCACACAATCGGACAAACCGATCACCAAAATTTGGTCATTGGTGTCTTTTAACATTTCTAGCAATTCTTTGAAATTTCAAGAAGATCCGTTCGCATCTTTTTGGTTATGTATGTTACTGGCAACCATGAAAACAAAGATAAAGAAAAACAAAGAAAGAGATAGAGACAAAAATTTGGTCATTTGCTCCTAGAAACAACCCCAACAATTACTGAAACTTTCATAAAAATCTCATAACGTTTTGAGATGAACCCCCTGGAAAGAAGAGGCAGATAATCAAACAATCAAACAAACAAAATGTTGAACGGATCGTCGCCTATGTTGATCATCTGTTCCTCCTAACATACCTAACATTATACAGATAATAAGCACCGTCGTTCGTTTATTTGTTTATGTTTTTACTGTATATATTTGTATGTTGCGTATCACGCTGGTAACGAAATAGGCGAAAACTAGGCCAGGCTGGAGATTTTCTAATTGAGATGAGTTTTCATGGGGATCGATGACCAGGTTGCAGAAGATAATTAGAGCGAAATCTTTATCCCTTTATCTGAATGCATTTCTTGCGTTAAACGGTTTTTGACATCGTAACAATGATGGCATTTTCAGGTTCTCATAGCGTGGTTGTGCAATCGGATTTTTATAATTTTCTCCATCTATCAAAAAATATTTTTGCTCTGAGTGCACGACGTATAACTTCGGTAGCTGATCCACAAAGCACAGACAAAGCGATGATTTTTCACGGGGCAGTAGACACAACTATTTCAGTTTGATGTCTTCCTTTGACAGATAATTTTTGCTTCAAGAGAATAACTTAGATGAACTGAAGGCCTATATCTCGGTACCTAGGATACGCCGCGACGAGGAATTAATTTAATTCAATAATGCTCTGCAGCTTACTAATGTAAGTGTTTTTCTGCACCTCTTCTAAGCCGAGGGACGATTGTGCTGCCATGGATGAATTGACAGAGCACTCATTTCTTATGACAATTTTAGCTGGCCTTTGTAGCCTATTCCCCAGAAAGATGTTAGTTACGGAAGTATGTTAACTTAAGAGGAGCCTTCAAAAAATCTTCGCTGCGCTGTCATTTTTTGACAGCGGGTTGTATTCTAGTCTATAACATCATTCTGCATGTGGTTCCATACGTACGCCTGTCCGTCCATTTATTCGCCTGTACGTTGAGCTCTGATTTTAGCTGGAAGGAATTGTAACCATAGCTAAGCTTTTTTCGCTCCTTGAAAAAATTTTCAGTCAGTTTTGAAGTGACAACCTGAGGTTCATTTAACACGTATCATACTAATCGAATTCCATTTTTTACGCCATACTATATCCACTTTACTAGATCACTCTGAGAGCGCATACCTCCGCCAAGCGAGGCAACGGTAGCAAAAAATTCAAACTGGCTCTGAAATCATATTTTTTTTTGTATAAACTCCAAAATCTAATCATTTTTGTCTTCTGATAGTAATAACAGCTTGAACAATTTTCGTGAAGATCCGTTCATAACTTTTTGAGTTATACTGCTAAAAAAACATTATGACAAACATGAGTCAAACATACAAACGAACAAACCGATCTGCACCAAAATTTAATTATTCATGTCTTTCAACCTTACTAACAACCCCTATAAATTTCATAAAGATCCATTAATTATTTTTTGAGTTATTGTGCTAACAAGCACAAAACTAAAAACAGTGACAAACGAACAAACAGATCATTACCAAACTTTGATAATTTATTTTTTGTTATAAACCTAACAACTCGTGTTAATTTCATAAAAATCCATCTATAACTTTTTGAGCTATGGTATTGAGATAAATGAAGCAGACAAACAAACAAACAAACGGATGGACATATCTTCACCAAAAGTTAATCATCTGTTCCTCTTAACATACCTAACAATCCCTGTAAATTTCGTTCAAATCGGTTTAGAACTTTTTGAGTTATCTTGGTGACAGACAAAGAGACAGACAAACAGGACGAAAACATAACCTTCTTGGTGGAGGTAACTAGTATCTTATGACGTGCTTAATAGGGCCAATGCATTGTTAGGATACGGCACGGGAGCACAACGTGGGCACTTTCAACAGCTCCACTCTAAAGTATGTCTTGAAGCGAAACTGCGATGTCTAAGGAAATAAAGTGGCTTCTCAAGAACAGAGGGTTACGCTACCACAAGAGTCTGATCTGAAGAAATTGGCCGAGTCTATTGGTCTTTGTTCTATGGATATCGCATTACATAAACCAGAAAAACGATAGTCTACCATTCAATATCCACGGCCTCGAGATAGTGTAAAGGTAAAGGTAAAGTCAACTTAGACCACACCCTCATCTGGGAAATCCACATGCACTGGTTTGTGCTGCGGGTATAGGCTCACTGGCCCCAGAAGAGTAAGTGTAGTCGCAGTCGCCCTCGGGTCACCAAGAACTATGGCGCCAATTTGACGGCAGGAACAAATGACCCGAGACCCCCCACCCCTCTCATCTCTGAGGAAGGCAGTTCTGCCACAGCGTTGAGCATGCACACACAACTTGCAGACGCAGCACACCAAGATCTGCAAAGAGCTCGAGTGTCTGGCGGAGTATCGAACCAGCGAGCGATACATGGTGTTAGAGCTGAGAAAGGAAGCATGCAGCTACCGTGGTGGCGAAAACATTGGATGCCTCGATGAAAAAATGAAAATGTGTAAGATTATGGGCTAAATTATCTGCAAACTATGGAAAATAGAGCTTGGAAAATGCGTACAAATACATAAAGCAGTGCAAGAAACAGCTTAGTATCTCTACATACGTCTTTATGAAGATACAAGTGCGAATTCTTTGGTAACAAAACATTTTCGAGATTCACAGCTGAAATCAGAGCACTAAGGTTAAGCGAAGTGTGCCAAGGTACACGGACTGCGTTTAGGTATATGGAGCTCGTAGGGGTTACGTAAGGGACGCCAGTCTAGACGAGCTAGATTGAGCTAGAACCGCTGCTCTACGTAAAATTAGAGTGAAAACATATTTAACCGTGGAATTTCCGCGGGTTCTGTTTGCAACTTTTTGAGTTATCTTGGTTGTTGACAGACAGACAAAGAGACATATAGACAAACTTGATAAAAGCATGACCTTGGCAGAGGTAATGAAAAACATCGCTTCTTTCAGTATCGACGATACTGTACTTACTGTAGCGATATCGTTTCATTCATAGAATTCTTTTCAAACTGCATGCCGAGAGTCGTGCAAAGCATTGAAACAAGTCTCGTGCTGTCACCTTATAAGACTAAGGCGTGTCTGTAATGCGTATTGCCACCATAGTGAAGGTGTCAAGGGAAGCAGTTTATTGTGCCGACACCAACTGTTCAATCGTTTTAACAGCGACGTTCTGGGTGATGTGTAGGCGTTTTCCTTGCGTGTCACAACTGGCATTGATGGATTTATCACCACCTATCGTTTCACCAGCATACCCATCCTTGCTGACGCCTTGCTTTATGTTCTAGTGCATGTTTTCGTGTCCTGACCTAATGGTGAAGAGAGCTAAAGGGTTCAGTGTTCGGTGCTGAACCTTCGTTGCCACCCCTTCTTGGTCCAAGTGGGGGCATCATTACTGATCCCTTTGCAAGGGCAGAGCTTTCGTCGGCTCACTTCGACGGGAAGCAGAGCAGAGATGTTATCTCATTGCCTCATGGATGCCACCCTGAACCTCGCTTGACCACTTTGGCGTTCAGATCTGGTAATCAAGGTGCTGCTTGAGGGCCTTGATTCGTATGGAGGTGTGGATCCGATGGGCATGTTTCTTTTGTTTTATAAGCAGCTGGCTGATGTTCTTGCCCCCAAGCTTACAGTGATCTTCCTGTGCCTAGTACGGTTAGGAAATTTTCCTCGTTGTTGGCGTACTGGGAATATTACTCCTATTCCCAAGGGTCCGATATCGCCCTATGTTGCCAACTATCAACCCATCACACTGACGCCCATTTTATCGAAGGTGTTTGAGAAGCTGGTCGCTGGTAAGCTTGGTCGTTTCGCTGAGGTTACGGGGTTGCTGCCTGTTGGTCAGTTTGTGTACAGAATTGGCTTGGGTTGTTGTGACGCTTTGTTGTCGGTGTCACACCATTTACAGTCTGCGCTGGATTGTAGGTCGGAGGCACGCCTTGTCCAGTTGGATTTAAGCGCGGTGTTTGACAGGGTTAACCACAGGGGTCTATTATACAAGCTGGAGTCCTTTGGTGTGGGTGGTAGGGTTCTGTCAATCATTCGCGATTTTGTTTCTGAGCGAGCGCAGAGTGTGTCTGTTGACGTCGTTTTCAGCGCCTCAGTCGCGGTGATGTCTGGCGTATCTTAGGGCAGTGTGTTTGGGCCGCTGTTGTTCGTTCTCTATACTAGTGGCATGTTCTCGTCGCTTGAAAACATGATGATCAACTGTGCCGACGATTCCATTTTGATGGCAGTGATACCCACTCGTCGCCTGTGTGATGCTGTCGCTCTGTCTCTGAATAGGGATTTGATGGGAAGCTTACTTTTGAGCTGCATATTGGGAGGTTGGGATCACGTGCTTCCACTAAGATTGGGCTCCTGCATAAGGTGAATTCTGTGTTTGGTGACAGTCAGGTTTTCCGCAGATGTTATTATGCGTTTTTGCTTCCTGTGTTGGAGTATTGCTTACTGGTCTGGGCTTCAGCTGCTGACACTCACTTGCGTCTGTTGGACCGACTTGTTAGTT
This sequence comes from Parhyale hawaiensis, assembly GCA_001587735.2. Taxonomy (NCBI): domain Eukaryota; kingdom Metazoa; phylum Arthropoda; class Malacostraca; order Amphipoda; family Hyalidae; genus Parhyale; species Parhyale hawaiensis. The sequence continues at coordinate 2,905,391 of LQNS02000231.1, forward strand.
CAGCCAGCAGGCTATGCGCTGATAATGATCTGGTGAACCTGTCCCACAGGTGAAGAGTAGCCGAGTTATGTATGTTTTATAGGGTGTACAACAATGAGAGGCATTGGTTGTATTCTTCTCTCCCTGCCCTTAATGTTTTTGGGATAGAGACTCGTGCTGCGTGCGGAGCGCACTCTTTCACTTTGGGGGCTGTCGGATGTCGAACTAATCAGTTCTGTCGGTGCTTCGTGCCCTTGTCGGCTAGGGTTTAGAATTTGTTGCCGGCATCGGCTTTTGGTGGTATAGGCCTGCAGGCGTTCAAGTCAGTTGTTGATGGTTTTTGCTGGAATTCCATTAGGAGCGTTTTGGGCTTCCCGGTGTTGCAAGATGCTTCATTTGGGTTGTATTACCTGTCCGTGGGAGCTCAAGCGTGAAGTTTGAATGATAAAAATAATGTCGCCGCCGGGTTTTGACTTCTCAGGACGCCTTCTGTTTGTAATAATAAGCAGAACATACATGAACTAGTCTCATAAAATGATAGAATAACAGATTTCCTCCATGCTGAGCTTTCGCGTCTCATTTTGTCAAAAAGGAAATTCTACGACAATAAAGTTAGTTCTGCGACCAGCATCGTCGATAACGAGAGAAGTCATTTCTTCTCACTACACACTGTAGAAGATATGGAAGTTAGTTAATCGTTTCTCTTATGAATTAATTTGCCTGTCTCTTAGGAGTATCACTAATAGAAATGTACGGTGACCACACTGTGAGAGAAAGGGTTAACCTTACGGGAGAACTCCGAAAATTTAATGTCAATTTGACGCCCCCTCCCTCTAGATTGCTGAACTATTCTATTGGAAGGAGCATTCCTCACCCCACAAACGACGTTCCTCCGTCGTAATGTGTGTCCTCTGCAGCATGTCCAGTTGTCCACACAACCAGCTGCTGTTAGACGTTCCTGTAATGCTTGAAGTTCTCTTGAGCCTCCGTAGTCGCTCCGTAGGGCCGCGATCAAGGAGGGTTTACTACACAAATTATCTTAGCTGGATTTTCATAGTAAGTGTGGCGCCCCCAATTTGCCATGAAATTGAAAATACATTGGTGTGTTTGCCTTGTGTAGACCCTTTTAAACTTCCCTGGCGAGTAACCCACCATCCATTTGCCAAGAACTACCGCTAGTTTGATTTTGTAAAGCTTGTAATTTCACTCTAAATCATCGTTCATTTGCTCAGCCTCTCACCGATCAAATGTAACTTATGCCATCGTCTATTAGTGATCATCATAGGGTACTTATCCTCAACGGAGGGCATTGAACGCTGGACTGATCAATGTTGCTGAGTTTCCCCGCTGTCTGGAACTGCTGTTGGCTGCATAACAAACCTCTCAGGACATGAGCGGCTCTCCCGCGTCCCCTGCGTCCACCGTTGCCGGCAATCAATTCCCCCCCGGCCGCGTGTGCATTGCTCGGTCGATACCAGCTGACGCTGTACACTGCAGGGGGGCCGGGGGCGTCTTGCATTCACTGTCGTGCGGGTTCCGGTCATCTCGCTCCCTACAAATGCGCGCGCTCATTGTGTCTCCTACAGCCATTTACCGGTCAGTCTGCTTGGGCTCACTCTCTTCCTGCGCTCCATCTGCTCCTTATTACTCCTTCACGACTTCTTACTGTTCGTGCCATTTACACTTCTATTTTTTTTTTTTACTTTTTGGTACGCAGCGAGTTTGTTCTCTTCTGCGTCTTCTTCCTAGATTTGCTGTTCCCGAACGCGGTGATCAGCCACGCAGAGTTTTCCCAATTTCTTTGACATGTTACGTGGCCCTTCTTTGTCGTTCGAAACACCTTAGCAGTGTCTATGGGGGCTTGAGCTCCTATATATGATACAACAGCAACGATGGTAATAATAAAACTATACATTCCACATCGTCTGCGTCTGTCACAGCAGAAATGACGAAGTTTCGTTTCACGCAGAAGTCAATTTGTTCTAATCAAATGATACAAATTCGGTTATTTTGAAGGTGCGTCGACAACGAGAATGCGCTTGCTTGGCCTTGGAAAACAGCGTGGATATTTCGTCACCCTGTATAGGAGCTGCCGACCCTGTGTCGTCGGTGAATACTAAAAAAGGGACGTATAATTGCGTCGAAATCCACGTAGTGACGAAATGTAGAGAGCTTTGCACTGTGCTGTGCGGGGAGTTCGTACATACCTTAGGTACATTCTCTATAGGCAACTGCGCCCTAATAGTTCTGTTTAGCGCAACTGCGCACAGCTCTGTATTGCAGAAACATTTCTCACGGACCTCATAACGAAAAACTGTGAGGAGCAAATTCCTTGGTCACCTACCTAGCTACACCGCGTGCTTTTGCATAATGCAAAATGATCGCTGTAGCTCTGTTTATCTGATAGTGTCCTCGGAATGGTTACATACAGCCGTCTGTTGGTTATGGTTCATGGCGCATTCATGATGTAGATGATGTTGTTTCGAAGTGATAATGTCTTTACCGCCTACATGACCTGCTTTGCACCCATATTGTGTGTTAGAGAGGCAGGTCTGCAATTCCCTGGGTCGATACAATTAACAACATTGGTTAACGTTGTGTGCCTCTGAAGGACGGGTATTAATGTGTAATACTAGGGTATAGGTTTCATAAGAATATGCGGTAGTATGCTTTTGAAGGACCGGAATATGCGGTGGTGATGGCTAATACATAAGGAACGGAACAGCGACAAGTTTTTAAATGTTTAGTACTTAACATGTTTTGCTTGTAAATTTATAAAATTTTCACGAAATGTACTTGGAGCATATAGGTATGAATTACGATTAAGGATTTGGGATTTATCTTTAAGTGTAATTAAATATTTAATTTAGAAACAAAAAGGCTTAATGTACCCCAGCTAGGAGTTGAGAAACAAGGCTGAATTATCCCGATCAATATAATAATAAAATTGAATTTATGGCTTCTTTCAACCAACGTAATTGATAGTTTTGATTTATACTATGCAGCTGTTAATCATTTTTGGGACTATTTTCAAGTAAAATGGCTGCAGCAACGCGTTAAGCTCTGATTCTTGAAGAGAAACAGCTTTCTTCACCTCGTCATAGAGAAGACTCCAAGTATAGTTTGTGAAAATTTAATTAATGCATTTGCAAACTAGAGCACTCTGAGAGCGCATACCTCCGCCAAGCGAGGCAACGGTAGCAAAAGATTCAAACTGGCTCTGAAACCATAATTTTCTTTGTATAAACTCCAAAATCTAATCATATGTACCTTTGGATAGTAATAACAGCTTGTGCAATTTTCTTGGAGATCCGCTCATAACTTTTTGAGTTACACTGCTAACAAACGTTATGACATACATGAGTCAAACGAACAAACCGATCTGCAACAAAATTTAACCCTTTATGTCTTTCAACATTGTGAACAACCCCTATAAGTGTCAATAGTCTTTTTATTGTTAACCACTAGTGGATTTTAGCTATTTCTATTCAAATTTCAATTTGCTATCTATGCGGTATATCCCCTTAGCTTTGAATTTCAATTAAATCCTTGTGTGTTTCAAAAGTACTGCAGATGGGCGAAGACCCGAAACGTTTACTGGTTTTAGTATTTTGATAATGTTCTATCGATTATTTTAACTACTACATCTTAGTTGACTAAAAATGTTTTCAATTGCGACGGTTCTTCTGGTAATTTTCATGTTAGGACTGCGTAAAAAAAGCAGACCCTGATTTCTTGCAATATTAACCAAAAGTAGCTACATAAGTTTGGAAGTATCCAATAATACAAGGCTAATACACCGTGGTCAACAAAGAGTCTACTAAAACAGCTTGTATTTATAAATACTGTACATGTATATGAAAAACTACATAATATATGTGCATAGGTCAGGTTAGGCTACTATAGGTTAGCTTAGGTCAGTTCAGGTTAGGTTAGTTTGGGTGAGTTAGTTTAGGTGAGTTTAGGTCTAGGTTAAGTTAAGTTAATTAGGGATAGGTTAGTTTACGGTTAGGTTAGTTTAGATGATGCTGGTTTTGGTTAGTTCAAGTTAATTGAGTTTAGGTTAGTTAATTTACCTTAGATAAAGTAGTTGTAGACGAATTGCGATGAGATGAATTGTTCCTTAGACGCATTTGACATGAAACTATATCCACCAATCTTTGTCTAATGAATAAATTAAGAGTAGCCTCATACATCTGTCACGGAATCAAGACGTGTGTAGCAACACTGATAGAACTAGCAGGAAGGGCTGATATTATTGCCCTACAGGAAACCTGGCTTTTTCCCAATGAGCTTCTTTCCATCCACAGGGAGCCCGACAAATGACATCCTTTTCTATCTCCTCTATAAATGTCACGCAAGGTATTTTGAAGGGTAGGCCACTTGGGGGCTTATCTTTTATGTGGAATAAACAAACAAACAAGTTTCAACTGCGTTGAAATTGTTCAATTTGATGATTCTCCCCCTTTTACTAATTAATGTCTATTTACCGAACGCGGGAATGCCCGAAATGGTGCGTTTAGAATACGTTGGAAAACTAGCTGCAATCAATCATGATGTGGCTGATCAGCATATTTGTGTGCTTGGTGACTTCAATGTGACCTAATTTTGCAGAGCTCCTGGATGTCCTAGCTGATGCAAATATGAACTTGGCAGACGTGGACTTGATTCCACTTGATACGTATCTTCTAATACTAAGAATGACCGTCGTGTGTTTATATATTTACTAGCTGAACCCGTGAAAATATTAACGGTTTACTAACTTTATTTTGAGTGTTTGGAAAATTTCCTTGTAGCGGTATGCTTGTTGTTGGATTTTAATGTAATTAGTTGCACATCTTATTTAATCGTGTTTATTATTGTAAATCGGT
>LQNS02000231.1:2933788-2945822 GCA_001587735.2 Parhyale hawaiensis
AGGAGCACCAGAGCCTCCAACCTGGGCTAATTTCCGCCTATCTATTTCGTTAAGAGCGTGACACCAAACATATAAATATATATATATTTATTTATAAACACACGAAGGTTATTCTTAGTATTAGATGAAATTTCGGAGAATAGCTGAAGCAACGAAATCATCTGAGGGAAGAAACTAGAATCAAGATGCATGAGAGTGCCAATGGAAGCTTCAGATATCTTCAGTACTGCGATTTCAACTTCAGCAATGGAAGAAGAGCATTCAGACATAAGGTCGCCCTATACTTTGCCATAGATTCGATGTATGGAGAAGCTAATACTCGTACAAATCAAACTAAGCTATCGATGTCTTCATAGTTTGAATTTCAATTGTTCCTGATTAAGATCCGTTTGCCATCTTCTGCAACCCGGCCTATTTTCTACCTAACTGCTTTCAATGGAACTTGAAAGGATGGCCAAAGCTTCCACCTGGGCTAATTTCCGCCTGTCTGTTTTGTTAAGACGTGAGAGAAAATGGATAAACCGATCAATAAACAGATAAATACACAACGGTCTTTATTATATTGCACATTCCCTAACGTATTGCGAAGTAACGTCTTGTTTTGATAGCAGTGAGCGAGAAAAATTGTATACATCTACAAGTCGAGCTCTCTCATTGGCCGGGCGCCCAAGGGTTTTGCAAAACGTTCTACAGTTGTAATTTCAGGCGTAGGGCTCGTAGATCGATTTTTCGGTATAGAGAAATATCGCAAGTAACAACGCAGTAGGTCCTACAATATTGTATCGTTGGGAAATCTAACTCCTTACACATACGTACATATTATCCTTCATTAGTAAAATAGATATACAATCTCTTAATAAAGTACATCAGTATTATAAAGTTATATTTTTGAACATTTTGACACTACACTTGAACCTCCTGAGCGCCTTCTGTACTGAGCGCCTTGTGTTTCTACTGAGCGGTCTCACACTGAGCGCGGATTTCGTTTTCTTTGATAGATTTCACAGGAAAATGTGATTTATGGACAGCTAAAATGAACCACAGATACAGCTGACAAATAAAACAAAAATCATGTATTTCCTCATATGGATGCAATGCCCCCCCCCCAAAAAAAAAAAAAAAACAGAGCGTTGCACCCTGAGGCGTGACATTTCGTATTCCTAATAATGTAAGATGCATCAAGAAGTATAGAAATGAAATAAAGAAATAAAATAAAATGAACGTGTTACAGATTGAACTAGGGCTCTCTGAGAAGGAAAGAGAGAAATGACAGTTATTTTCTCATATGGATGCTGTGTCAACCCTAACTTAGGAATTATTATTGTATTCCTGGTTTTACCACTGCACCCACGTCATACGGCGTGATCCAAGCAGTGGGACTTAGTTTTTTTGTCTTATCGGTATAAGAATGTTTTATCTCGGCATTCCTGCCGGTAGGTCTAAGTTGGCCAAATGCCCTGCAACTGGCGGGAAATGAAGCGTAAAGAATAGAGAAACAAGCGAAGGGAATAGAAAAAGAAGGAAGTGTCCCGCGGAATAGGTCAGCATCTCGATCGATAGCCCACCTCACGGAACAGGATGGGATATGTATGGAGAACCTGCCTGACTTTATAAAACCAACCTTCTCAGCAGGTTCTGCAGCCAGCTGCAACATCCACTGCGGAGAGGGCACTTGGATTAACTTTGGAATAATGCTTTACACTATCATCAGAGAGAGTTATCATCTAGTTTGTTGAGAGTCACCACCACAATGCCTATATATTATTACATATTATTGTTGCACTTCGCAGAAAACAATAGGCTAAGGCAAGATGTCGCGCATTATTTATTAAACACTTCGTTTGCAAGGTTTCCAAAGCAGAGTGAAAAGTGAAGCGGAACTTTAGAAGAACTGGACCAGCAAAGCATTTTTTCCAAGGGTGAAAGAGAAACTGGCATTGATGACGAGAGGTGAAGAAATTTAAAGTGTAAAGACACAGTGCAGTTACAATAATATGGTGCACTTTACGATGTAAACTCAAGATAAAAAGTGGCCGCCCTGGATGCATACATTTTATACATTTCACATTTCGTTTTTTACAATTTTGTTTTACAGAAAACTGATAAACCATACGGTGCCCAGCTGATCAGGAGCTGATAAGTGAAATTAAAAATGCGCTACACCTTACGAAACAATGAAACTGTGAATAGTGATATTTTGGATACATTAAAAAGCAAACAGCAGATGTAGAAGGTAATAGTTTTTCTAGCGCGACTCTTCGAGAGAATATTAGCACAATTATTGAAGTCGCTGGAAGTGCAACAACACTATCCTGGTGAACTAATTATGTCCAGTCACTTCCTGTATGGAATTGGGAAGAGCATTCCAAAGCTTTGCTCCCGAAATAGAGAGAGCTCGTTTGCCAACCTCTTTGCTGGTGTGGTGCACTTGGAGATTTTCTCGCCGAAGAGAGCGTCCACTGATTTCACTGTTGGGAGTGAACTGCACAACTTTGGCATTTCTATGAGCGCCATTCAGTGAACGAAAAACGTATTGGGCCTCATCTAGCTTGAGTTTCGTGCTAACTCAGGGACATTGGAGCTTTCCTAACAGCGGAATGGCATGGTCGCGTTTGGTGAATTTTCCATTCATAACAACTTTTGCTGCAAAGTTCTTGGATTCTTGTATATAAGATATTTAGGGGCTTTACCCCTGATCAAACTACAGTAGTTGAAATGAGAGAAAACAAGCGAATGGATGAGAAGGAGACGGGATTTTTGGTCTACCAGATATTAAATTTTAAGGAGGAATATTAGCGTACAGTTTACGGTATTACTTAATTTTTTAATGTGATCGTCAAACGTTAAATGGTTATCCATCCACACCCCAGGCGATATGACAACATCGCGAGGGTTGATGATAGGGTTGTTAAAAGTAAAAGAGAGAGGACGTAGTTGCTCGTAGAGTTTGCGAGTGCCAAATACATTGCATTGGGTTTTATCCGTATTAAGTTTTAGCCCATTTACATCTCCCCCTTTTCAAACGGAATGGCAATTTGGACATCATCGGCATACATGGAGAAGGTGCATTCGTGCTCTTCCAAGGGAATATCATTGACGAATATTGAGAACAAAATCGGTCCAAGGATTGATCCTTGTGGGACGGTATAAGGCGATTGAGTTTTATTGAGCATGACATCATGTGACCTGTCTTGTAGATAGCTAGTCAACCCCAATTAGGGCAGATATTCAACCTTACCTTTGATGATACTTCGGACGAGGTCCAGGCGTTACGCACGTTACGCACGCCGCCCATCTTGTGCAGAGGTGGTGCTGCAGTCCGTGACCAGCGGGGTGGCTAACAACGAGTTATCTCCAAGGTTGACGTAGCCGCTTACAGCAGGTTTATCAGGCATTTTCAGTAAGCATGCGTCCAGTAAGTGTTTAAATTTCGAAGAAGTAATTTTATCTAATAACATGCCATGGTGAACACACACTAACATTAATGATACCGTCACATAAATTATCGACAAGCTGCACAAGCACTTGTTGTAAAAGTTAAGTTAATGCACTAATATTTACAGTTTATTGGAACAGAAGTAGATTAACTAGTAAATAAATTGTAAATAAATTTCATGGTTAGTTTTTACTAAAGATTTTATTCAGGGTTTGTTCTAACATGGAGTTGTGCCTCTTTTGTGCCGTTGTAAATCCAGAGTTGTGAAGTTGTAATTTCGTACTTCGCTTGACTTTCCACGGCTATATTCATTAACCTCACAATATAACTTTATCATAAAAGTTTGCGTAGCTGTAAATTTTCCTTGGAGCAAACTCGGTTATAGGAACATAAAAATAGAATGTGCCAGCTTTATGGCTTAGGCTTCTTAATTCTGTATGTCAAATTGTTCTACTGACACTTAGCAACGAGAGGGTGAGCGCACATAAAAAACATAATATATACTGGAGTTCTGTGATTTTGCATTGCTGGAACCTAGTCTAGCTGGGACGACTGTAACAGCTAGCCGATTTCATACTCCTACTTGCTCATGCTTTATTCTGTTCTTCCTCTTCTTTCCCGACTAGCTTGCTGTTCCCATGTGCGTTGATCCTGTACGGAAACACCTTCGTGCATGGATTCGCCGTCTCTTTTGGCATACTATATGTCCCTTGTTCTCTCCTCTGTGATATCGTTCTGCTTCGAAACGGAGGCTTAAACTTCCTAAGTATAACTTTAACACTATAAATCAACATCGGTGCTGTTATAGTGTGGTATCTTGGGAATTACCCAATTGCCGTACTAACTCTATTTCCGAAATAAGAGCTATTATTTGAGATCTTAAGTCAATATGAAGAAAATTTTCAAATTATATCCATAAAGCCTATAAAGTTATATGACGTTGCATTACTCGAGGTACACTAGGATTATATGCGAGCCTGTTGCTGTATGAATGACCGAGTTTCTGGAAGAAAGTTAAGTCATACTATTTTTATTGTTACTATCCCATGTGCCAAACTAGTCATCATACATTGGTACTCCCATACTGACTCCATTTAGGGAAAATTATACTATAAAATATTCTTTAAAATATAGAGCAGTCCTGGAACGAAGTAAAGCAGTCAACAATTAATGACTGGTAGTCTAATTATGGTCAGAATGTGCACATTCCCAGCGGAGAAATGCAACGCCATTGCGCGAGACCGTTGAAGAAACTGTTGAAGTTGCGCTTTCTGCAGGTTTGGATGAAATTTGTTCTAGCTACAGAGATAACGGAATTGCAACGAAGTGACGATCGAAATTCGACTAATGCTGAATTTCTGCTGATAGTACAGAATACTAACGCAGATGAAACATTTGAAAAAAATCCTACAAATCTTGTTGAGAGTTATGTACACACAGGACACCACGAACGAATCCAATCGAAAAATTCAAAAGTGTTTAAATACAGCAGACATTAAAGCAGCAAGTATGTGGAGTAGAAGAAGATGAACAGCGTAGTACAGCATTTGGTATAACACTAGATGGTCTTATGTCATACTATGAAAATAAAATAAATTCATTTGGTAAGAAAAAACGCTAAACCCTTAATTATTTGCATTGCATCCGTTTTAACGATGAAGGACTATTTTAATAAGTATTCAGTAACAAAAAACGGTTTATATTAGAAAAGTACTTTCTTATAGGATGCAGTCATATTTGGAATATGCATATTATATATTACGTATTATTCATATGATATATTACCTATTTTTTCATGAGATTGTAGCTTATCTCTTATCATATACGAGTTATTTTCAGGTTTTGTTGACTTCCTCATTGAAATGAAAAATAATATAGGAAGGCGTTTCTATTGTTTAGCGAATCCCTTTGTGGTATAAATTCTATTCATTTATCCACTATATTATAATGCACAGTTGTTGGTCCAGCCGATCTTTCTCGCTCTTTTGGTTGGTCCGTCTCTCCGTCACACTGTTAAGGAATTAGATAGGAGAAAATTCATCAGGCAGTCACGATATGCTGCAGAGTGCTGGCTCATTACAGTGCTTATCTATTCAATTGCAAGCTTTTTGAAATCTCAATTCTGAGTTTTGAAAAAGAGTGAAGCATTCTTTCCAGTGGTAGCATAGATACAGTCTTCTTCTAATTAGTGGCTGCCTAGTCTAACTTCAAGCTATGCTTTTGGACCAGCACCTGTACATCGACTGCCTCATTCAGCTTACAAACTGCGAGTCTCTGCAGATGATATGCCGTGAGCTCCTCTTGCCCTTCTGCCTTTGCAGTGTACTGGAAGAAAGCTTTCCTCACCAAACAGTCATAAGCACAGGAGACAGCGGGATTTTTCCTGAAGTGCTAATTTTCTGCCCGTCATTTATAATGGCGGCTCGGGCCACTAGTATTCGAATATACATCTGTTACTCTTCAAAAATATTTTCTTTAAGTGTAATGTTGCCATATAGCAACAGGGGTACCTAATACCCGATGTTCCCACTGAGCGCATGACATGCACTGCGAGCTTGCTTCCGGAACGCGGTCGCGTTCAGAAGGAGGCTCAAGTGTAATTTCTGTCAATCAATAGTAATTGCTTACATGATTTTTGTGGCTGAATTTAGACTGGCATGGTTGCAGGCCATAAAATTTCTGGCAAAAATGGCGCTTTATATGCAGCGTAACTTCACGGGCTATGTACAGAGGGGGGTTAGCGTTGAGCAATTTCATTAAATTTGGCTTTTCCAAACTCAGAGAGGACAGGTACATATTTTGAACCGGCTAACTCCAAAGAATTCTGTGCTAACACCTACCCTAATTATTTGTCACCTACTGAGTCCTAACTTTCTCTCATAAAACGAGATATACTTCGCTTCTTAGTGGCGTACGAGCCTGTGTTTAGCCACAGGAATAGTTCAGTGCGATATACATAGATAGTGTGCTCCTAATGCGCTAGTAAAGTTACTTCCAGGCTGACATGCGTAAAATCGGCTTTAGTTCCACGTAACACTCCCGTACGAGAACTTGCTCCTAAGAATTTACATTTCAACATCTGGACCTAGTGTGAGGATGCGTGTGCATTGCAGCGTCGCAGGTTACTGAAAACTCCGCCAGAACGTGAGAGTGAAGATGCTCTGCTGCTATTATATTACTAACTCAATGCTCAGTGACGTGTCAGGGTTGTGCAAGCGTTAAGGTTGCTTGCGTGTTTCTGAAAGTTCAAACACCGGGATTTAGCATACACCTGTGAATGCGTCAGCTACTGCTTCTAACCCTACAATTCACTGTACACATCACAAATAGACCAGTAAGTGTCACATTACTACTTAATCACGATGGCTCATGCTTCTCACATAAAATTTTGCACTTTCTATGACTTTTGCACTACAATTCACCTCACATAATATTGATACGTGACGGGCAAGTTGTCAAGAATTAGATATTCAGAAGATATGGTGACGACTGAGGTAGTGGAAAACGCATTCGAGATCCAGAAGTTCTGGATCGTGGGCCCGTTGGTATTGCAGTAATGGTGATTGCGAGTGGCGACCAAGTTCTTTACTCGAAGTTTGCCGGTTGCTTTGAATTAGGATGCCGTAGCATCGAACCGTAAACATGCCGTCCGTTTCCGATATACTGGAGCCCACAGGGAAAGTCAACCTTGCCTGCTGTGGTCTCCGCAAGCCTTGGCAAGTAAGGCCTGGGCCCCATAGAAGCAACAAGCGAAGTCACAAATTTGTTGTATGGAAAAACATAACATCGGATGCTGCCCCCCCCCTCTTTGACGCAACCCGGATCACGCGACACACTACCGCTCACAGGCGCCATATCTATCAAAGGTAAAGTAAAGTCAACTTAGACCACACCCTCACCTGGGAAACCCACATGCACTGGTTTGTGCTGCGGGTATAGGCCCACTGGCCCCAGACGAGCAAGTGTAGTCGCAGTCGCCCTCGNGTGCCGAGCATGCACACACAACTGCCGAGTCAGCACACCAAGATCTGCAAAGAGCTCGTATGCATGGGGAATCGAACGAGCGATACAAGGTGTTAGAGCTGAGAACGGAAGCATGCAGCTACCGTGGCGGCACGCAAAGTTTGCATTGGATCGCTTGTTGTGTCAGTGGGGCCCCGGCTGCAAAGGCTTACGATGGAATCTGAAGTTGCGGCGGCTTGGGATGGGTGTATTAAACTAATGGAAAACATTAGGTTCCTGTGTGCTTTAGTGCGATCAGCACAACATTCCGATGAGACGCTAGATCAATTTTCTGGTCATACTGGTTTCCTTTTTCATAAAGCGATCGACGCTGTCACTCTCGCCGTAGACACGTAGCGTAACCGTCTCCGTCCTTGCTCAGTGGGTCGCGGGGTCGGCCCTGAAGTCGCTTCGGATAATATATGTCATCTTAGTAATATTTTTTCATGCTGATGCTTTTATCGATGTAAACAATCTGTGCTCTGCGGTTCACTTGACACTAGACGACACTGATCTAGGGTGACTGATTGCGTGCCTCTGTAAGTTTCTTGTGTGTAGGTGTCCGTGTGTCTGGAAGAGTATGTCGGTACTATAGCGAGTAGGTGAGTGTATGCGCAATGTAAATCAAGCTGCTGATAGCAAGAGGTGACATGGATTACAATCTTTTGTATTCGAGACCACGAGAGCAGAATCGTTGGTAGCGCCGCTGTGGAAATGGCGAGGTAGTGACCGCAGTGCTGTGTGCATCACAACACTTGTGATTATTGACATCAGTATGGCAAAAACAAATTAAAAATCACTAGAAGCAGCTTCATGCGTACTCTACTATGCATAAATTAAGTAAGGCATATTACTGCTGCTGATTTCTCTTGGGCAAACTCCTGGTCTGTGCCGCACTTCTTTTTTGCTCCATTTCGTTGCTCGCCTCTTACGGAGCTGCCTATACCTAAGCTAATGCAGATGCGCCGAGTCGATGCCATTCATAATGTGCCGTGAGTCATCCTCGTCTGCAAACTGTTGCTCGTGACGTAAATAATGACGACCGTAACATGGAGCCGCTGTCTACGAATAGTACGAGCCCTGTTACTGCTTCTTTTATGTGATGGCACATTTTTACCTCCACCTAGGAGGTTATGTTTTCGTTGGGTTTGTCTCTTTGTCTCCTTCTTTGTCTGTAACTAAGATAACTCAAAAATATATTTACGTATTTTGATGCAATTTACAAGGATTGTTGGGTATGTTAGGAGGAACAGATGATTAACTTTCGGTGAAGATCCGTGTATCCGTTTGTTTGTTTGTTTGTCTACGTCATTTTCCTCAGTGCCATAACTGAAAAAGTTATGGACGGATTTTTATCAAATTTAGATGAGTTGTTGGGTATATCATAAAGAGTATATGACAAAATTTTTTTGATGATCTGTTTGTTTATTTGTATGTTTGTTGCTGTGGTTGATTTTACGTTTGTTGCTGTGGTTGATTTTACGTTTGTTAGCTCAATAATTCAAAAAGTTTTAGGTGAATCTCTATGAAACTTGGAGGAATTGTGTAATGTTAAAAAACATAATTGATCAAATTTTGGTGCAGATCGGCTGATTCGTTTCAATGTTTGAGATGCGTTGGTTGTAATGTTTGTTACGCAATAACTCAAAAACTGCTAAATCCATCTTTATAAAATTTACAGGAATTGGTTGTAATGTTAAAAGATATAAATGATTAAATTTTGGTGCCGATCGGTTGGTTCGTTTGTATGTTTGACGTATGTTTGTCGTAATGTTTATTAGCAGCTTAACTCAAACAGATAAGAAAGGATCTTCAAAAAAATTTCAGAAATTGTTAATACAGTACTATTAAAAGGCACAAATGATTAAATTTTGTAGTTGATACAAAAAAATCATGGTTTCAGGGCCAATTTGAATTTTTCGTTACCGTTGCTTTACTTGGCGGAGGTATGCGCTCTCAGAGTGCCTCTAGTTGCATTTGTTTCTGGTAGTGTAAAATAATGCAGCTTCAACACAGCGACTTTTATCCTCGGAATCTGTTGTGGTGATCATTGGCTTCAGTACTGCACCGCTCCGATCGTCATAGTTCTCTCAAAGCAGCGTTGCACGTGTTGTGAACAACCGCTGTATCTGCAGAAGATCGTGCCGCCCTGGCACTTTCCAGCGTCTCGTACTGTTTATGGTGACTTAATAAGGCAGAAATTGAGCAGTGCTCACCCCTGGTGGTCACCCTGCGGTGACTGTACTCCGACGGGACAGCAATATGTTGAGTTACAGGCCGTGCAGCTAAGCGACAGATGGTACTTTAATTTGTAGCGTGTCGATCACGACATAGTGTTGTCGCGTGGAACTGTGAACTTCGGCCAGGACTCTAGCTCTGTATTGAATGTATTACGGCAGAAATCTTCTGTAGTTCTCCCACTGTGACCTGAGTATGTATATCACCCGGGTCATATGCCGCACAGCTGAGTTCACTGCAGTCTGATGGCACCCACCGCTCTGTGTCGTTCCTGCGCCGCTAGTGCGTCATCGACTTGGGTATGGGAAAGAAGCCACCCGGAAAAAATTCCCCCGCAGTCTATCACTTAACGTATATTTATTACCTGTACTTAGTTATTTAAAGTGAGTTATGATTAAATAAATTAAACTGCACACAGCGGCTTAACCTCACCGCACTTAATCCATTTTAGAGGCTCTATAGCAGCCCACCTCCGCACACACAGATGCTGGGTCAAATTTAGCTTAGCACAATATAATTTAGTTTGCTTGAATATACCGCACTCCAAAATCACTGAGTTGAGCTCCTTAATACACTGTTTTTTCCGTTTGCGTTTTACCTATGCGCTAATTGCTCTGAACATTCACTGCATATTAAGCATTTTTCATCTGTTTAAACTAAACCTGTATAACAGTTAACCATTTTGCAACCTACTTAAGAGTAAAGGTATTCAAAACGTTTAAATTGTTATCAGTTTAAACGTTTTTCATGCCTGCTCAAGTCTGAGAGGCATATGAATTAAAGTTTAGTCATACAGTACATGCGTGTTAGGTCTGCAGCTCACAGCGGTCAGGAGTCTTGAATTTCAGACCGAACAGTTTAAACGTGTTGCATAACTGTTTAAGTAGTTTTGCAAAATAGCCAAGTGTTATACAGGTTGGTTTAAACAGGTGCAAAATATTTAAATTTGTGGTGATTGTTTAAAGCAATTAGAGCGTTGGTAAATCGCAGACGGGAAAAACAGTACGGTATACTGTACTTCTTTCCACTGGGGCCTTTTTGTTCCCGGGGATTTTTTCCTGATACCTCGACCAGTAGTTGCGCACTTGGCGTTTTGCAGCTGCAGGTCTTGAGGTCCAAGTAACTCGCGGTGCGTATGGGAAAATAGGAGCGCTACCACTCTACCAGAAAATTTTAGACAAATAATAAAAGAGAGTCACTCGGATGCTATTAACTGATCGCCTGTAATTTTTCGATTAGGCAACAGGCGTGCGTGTAGCTAATACAGTAAAATTTCGTTGCATGCTGGAAATGCGCGTCCTTGTCTCCTTTGAGCCAGTGTAGCTGCATCTGTGATTGCTACATACAGGTCTGTGTTATGTTTGATATAGTTTAAACGTTAACAGCCTACGCAGTCATACCTTACAGCAAGCACAGGTATCTTTTTTACCTTGACCAATTTTTTCGCTCCTTATCCGATACTTGAAAAACAACATTTACATATCTCTGTAGTAAAGCCCAAGGTAATCATTGCGGAGGGCTGCTCGCTCGTGTCGTCGTGGGCGTTAGATTTGTAAAATTAGTAGGGAGATATTGAACTGAATTTAATTGGTAATTTGATGTCGTATGCAGTCGTTGTGAGAGCAAAGTTATCGTGTTCATCATCGTTGCTAAGTGAACATAAGTCAGTAAAACTTAGGAATTATTTTGAAATCCATGACGCACTTTACAGCGTCATTTTGATTTTCTCGTAGAAAGAAATAGAGAAGAAACAGGCATAGCACAATGTATTTATTACACTATTTATTACATTTGAAGTCGCTTTCTTTTTTTGGCTTCAACTAAAAGTAATTTTTGCGTTTTATCCAGTGGCGTCTCTTAATATGAGTACATATATACAATTTTAAAACTATATACTAGGGTATAAAGAGTGCCGGGAAAAGTGTGGCCGGTGCGAAGCAAAATCCGCTAAATTATTGAATTGGTGTCCTAGGCATTGTGAAATCACGAATAGACACCGGAAGGACAACAGCGACGAAAGAGTATAGTCAAGTTCTCCACCGACTCCGTGGTTCAGTTCGGCCCAAATCTGTTGGTTGCTTTATGACAAAGCTCCCGCTCATTAGTTGCGCCTCAACCGAAATTTCTCGGCATAACGTGGAACTGCTGCCGCTACCGACCTTCCTACTCTCCAGACTCGCTCCGTCCGCTTTCTGGCTCTTACTGAAAGTGAAGACGTCATTGGAAGGACCCGCCTTATGGGCAAAGGGAGATATTGCTGAGCGGGTCGCGGGTGGAGATGCACACCATTGGAAGGACCCGTCTTATGGGCAAAGGGAGATATTGCTGAGCGGGTCGCGGGTGGAGATGCACACCATT
>LQNS02000231.1:2946360-2956819 GCA_001587735.2 Parhyale hawaiensis
GCAGATGCACACCATTGGAAGGACCCGCCTTATGGGCAAAGGGAGATATTGCTGAGCGGGTCGCGGGTGCAGATGCACACCATTGGAAGGACCGTCTTATGGGCAAAGGGAGATATTGCTGAGCGGGTCGTGGGTGCAGATGCACACCATTGGAAGGACCCGTCTTATGGGCAAAGGGAGATATTGCTGAGCGGGTCGCGGGTGCAGATGCACACCATTGGAAGGACCGTCTTATGGGCAAAGGGAGATATTGCTGAGCGGGTCGCGGGTGGAGATGCACACCATTGGAAGGACCCGCCTTATGGGCAAAGGGAGATATTGCTGAGCGGGTCGCGGGTGCAGATGCACACCATTGGAAGGACCGTCTTATGGGCAAAGGGAGATATTGCTGAGCTGGTCGCGGGTGCAGATGCACACCATTCCAGAAGACGTCTGTTGCACGATTGGTGGACTTAGCGCGTGCAAGCGCGAGCGCTCTTCTTTGAAGGAGATAAGGATCCTCAGTCCATCATGAAAGCAATGTATTTTTGCGGGCCAAACGTCGATCATTTTAAAACAGGTTTTGTGCTCCCCAGGGCACTTTAGAATAGTCTGATATCAAGTTCCCAAACAGCTCAATATATATCTGTGGCTTTCCGATAGCTCTAGATCTGAAGACGATGAGAATGCAGAGTAAGAAAATATTTAACGGGGTTTTATCACGATTTTTCACTTCTTCAAACAGATATATTGTATATACTCTATATATAAAGGACGGGCGTGTGTAGTAATATATGGTAAACAGTTGATTTCAAAATTCTGCGTAGTAGAACTCTATGTGCTTGAAGTGATATTTAAAGACTGCACACATTCGAAACCATTGCTTGTTGCGGACGGGCGCGTAGTCGCAGTCCTAGCGCGCTCTCGTCGGCTTTGCGTTAACTTTTCTTCATAGATATACGAAAAATTCGATATAAACTGCATCGAGTGCAAAATTCAAATAAGTATGAAGATAACAAAGCTAGATACTGCGTAAGGCGAGGGTACTGAAGCTGTGCAATTGCGTTATTGGGGTTGTAATCCGTCTACTGTTTTTATGTTTGGATAGCTTCAGTACGCCGCGTCCGAGGTGATGGCAAATCAAGGAAGAAGAGACGACGACCGATTCGCTGGATCTGTGACACAAGCTCAGAATTTGGGGAGATTTACAATCACGATTTTTGAGTAAAGTGAGAACAACCAAATTAAATACATATAACGAACATTATATGGCTTTTCTCTCAAGTATAAAAATAAACTTTTACCAGGATACCATCCCATTGAAGTGGCCCGTTAGAGCGGGACCGCAGGCACGCTGCTTGTGTCGGCCTCAAGGCGAGCAATAGACAACAGCGCCCGAGAAGAAATTAAATAAGTGCAGCGATGAGGCGAAGGGCGTCAGTGGATGCTACGCCTTCTACGACACCCACGTGCTTGTGTGTCCTTTGCGTGTGTTTGTTGTTGCGTTTTGTGTTGTGCCGCACAGAGTGTTGCAGAGTGTGTTGCGGCATTGATTGCCTTCGAGCACTGCTTGGTGTGGCATTACATACTGTGGCGCACTTCGCCGTGTGGCATGCGTTGCGTGGTGTGGTGGGGCATGCTGTCGCGCACCACACCGTGTGGCATGCATTGCGTGGTGTGGCGTGGCATGCTGTCGCGCATCACACTTTGTGGCATGCGTGGCGTGGCATGCTGTCGCGCACTACACCGTGTGGCATGCGCTGCGTGGTGTGGCATGGCATGCTGTCGCGCACTACACCGTGTGGCATGCGTTGTGTGGTGTGGCGGGGCATGCTGTCGCGCACCACACTGTGTGGCATGCGTTGCGTGGTGTGGCGTGGCATGCTGTCGCGCACTACACCGTGTGGCATGCACTGCGTGGTGTGGCATGGCATGCTGTCGCGCACTACACCGTGTGGCATGCGTTGCGTGGTGTGGCGGGGCATGCTGTCGCGCACCACACCGTGTGGCATGCGTTGCGTGGCATGCTGTCGCGCACTACACCGTGTGGCATACATTGCGTAGTGTGGCATGGCATACTGTCGCGCACCACACCATGTGGCATGCGTTGCGATGCGTGGCATGCTGTCGCGCACCCCACCGTGTGGCGAGCGTTGCGTGGCGTGGCATGCTGTCGCGCACTACACCGTGTGGCATGCGTGGCGTGGCATGCTGTCGCGCACTACACCGTGTGGCGAGCGTTGCGTGGCGTGACATGCTGTCGCGCACCACACCGTGTGGCATGTGTGGCGTGGCATGCTGTCGCGCACTACACCGTGTGGCATGCGTGGCGTGGCATGCGTTGCGTGGCATGCTGTCGCATTACACCATGTGGCGAGCGTTGCGTGGCGTGGCATGCTGTAGCGCACTACACCGTATGGCATGCGTGGCGTGGCATGCTGTCGCGCACTACACCGTGTGACATGCGTGGCGTGGCATG
Source organism: Parhyale hawaiensis (assembly GCA_001587735.2). Lineage (NCBI taxonomy): Eukaryota > Metazoa > Arthropoda > Malacostraca > Amphipoda > Hyalidae > Parhyale > Parhyale hawaiensis. The sequence goes on from LQNS02000231.1 coordinate 2,948,819, forward strand.
CTGTCGCGCACTACACCGTGTGGCGAGCGTTGCGTTGCGTGGCATGCTGTTGCGCACTACACCGTGTGACATGCGTGGCGTGGCATGCTGTCGCGCATTACATTGTGTGGCGAGCGTTGCGTGGCGTGGCATGCTGTCGCGCACTATACCGTGAGACATGCGTGGCGTGGCATGCTGTCGCGCACTACACCGTGTGGCGAGCGTTGCGGGGCGTGACATGCTGTCGCGCACCACACCGTGTGGCATGTGTGGCGTGGCATGCTGTCGCGCAGTACACCGTGTGGCATGCTGTCGCGCACTACACCGTGTGGCATGCGTTGCGTAGACGAGGCAGCGGCAACAACGCAACTTACAGTAAACGCAAGTCAAGCGCACCCCATTCGCCCACCCCTGTAAGAGTAGCTGTCTGACACGACACATGTACTATGAGGAGATCAAGCTGCTGGATTATAATGTCTTCAAAGCACACAAAGTCTTCGTTCTTCTTGGCTGCTAAAGCATACATTGGCAGTTTTTTAATGCGGAGTTGGTACTAGTGCCTATGTGGGGCATGCGCTCATCTTCACGAAGTAATGCAAAGTTCATTTATAGTGGAAACGTTACAGGTTGCTCTGATTAGGACCTTTACACACTGTAGGATAATTGCTGGTGAACTGCGCATCTTTCATTTTTATCCCTAAGCTTGCGGTTTGATCCACGACACGTGTGGAGACTTGCTGCTCCGTCCCGTCAACAAGCCTGTCAGTTCTGGTTCTCATCTCAGTCGATTTGGGGCCAGTTTTAGTCCCAGGAGCTGTCCTTGTGTCCGTAAAATTCAGGAAACTTCATCGCTGAAGCGCACCAAAAACATTTGGTCTGTAACGTCACTCTGCTGTGTAGCTGGAGGATCAGTCACCTGGAGTGGGAATAACGTACGTAAGACACAAGTGTTGCCTTAGGTCGCAGTACGTTGTAGGAAACATGAAGTTCACGTATGATTAGACACGTTGTACATTATAAGAATCTGGCAATCAGGTTAGCTGCAGAAAGGGTTTGTAGTTAGGGTTACAGTGTTTCTCAATTTCAATATATTTGGCATAATACATTTAGCTCTACTATTTTACTCTCCTATTGTTGTAGAGTTTAGGTCCCTTTTATTCGTTTTATTATCTCCGCCAAGGAGGTTATGTTTTTATCAGAGTTCGTCTGCCTGTTTCCGTGCACATTAATTCTGATTGTTACTCTATCCCTAGATTACTCAAGAAGTCATGGGCAGATGTTTTTTTTATAAATTTACAGGGATTGTTATGTATGTTTGGAGGAAAGGACGATGGATTTTTGCTGAAGATCCATTCAACCGTTTGTTTTACTGTCTCGTTTTATTCTAACTACTTAAATAAGTTATGGCGGATCTGGATGACATTTGCACGAATTGTTACCTCCGCCGAAGAGGCTATGTTTTTGTTGAGTTCTTCTGTTACCAAGATAGTTCAAAAGTTATGGACAGATCTTAGTGAAATGTACAGGGATTGTTCGGTATGATTCTAGGAACAAATGATTAACTTTTGGTAAAGATCCGTTCAATGGTTTGTATGTTTGTCTGCCCCTCATTTCTCTGTAGCATAGCTCAAAAAGTTAGAGACCTATCTTCAAGAAAATTGTAGAAGCTGTAATTACTATCAAAAGGCACAGTACAGTTCTCCAAGTTTGGAGGATGGAAAAGAGAAAATCTTCGTTTTAGGACCAATCTAACAATCTAAATTTTCCGTTTACGTTGCCTCCTTGGGGGGAGGGGCGGGGGGTTGCAATCTCAGAGTGCTCCAGTCAGGAATGTTACCAGGAATAAACCGGCAATTTTTTGAGCGGATCTGTTGGTTCGTATATACGTTGTCTCTGTTCGTTTTTATGTTCGTCAGTAACATAACTCAAAAAGTTATCAACGGATCTTTATGAAATTTGCAGAAATTGTTAGAAATACTAACTGACACAAATGATGAAATTTAGGTGATGGTTGGTTCTTCCGTTTTTGTATCTGACTGTATATGTGTCACAATGGCTCAGAAAATTATGGACAGACTTACAAGAAAATTACAGGAGTTGCTATGAAGGGTAAGAAGCACAAACGACCACCTTAGGGTCTTGATCAAGTAGGCATCCTGGTTTCAGGACTAGTTTGATTTTTCGTTAACATTGCGTAGCTGGGCGGAATTATGCGCTCTTAGAGTTCTTCGCTAATTTATACTATTATCTATGTAAGAATAGTAATATTACAATAATTACTGTAATTCAGCATTGCGTACTCAAACGTACCCTCATGTCAGCCGCCTGCTGCGCTTGGCAGCATTGGGGCGCGTTGCTACAGTAGGAAAGCACCGACTATGTACGGTGGCATGATTTGCTAGCGGGTGCTAAACAGTCATTATTCTAATACATTAAATTTTATTTTCGAACTTAAGTATGTAGCTGACGTTATTTCTAAATTTATAACTGCAGTGCGCATACCCCAACTGGGCGAAGTTATATTACAGGTGTGCTGACTGCTCGTCTCAACTTCCTAAATAATACAGAGCCTGGGGTAGACACCTATTTCCATTCAAGCCAGCATGTCGATCTAAAATTTGTTTCATTTTTGTTTTTGTTTGCATTATAAAATCAAGACGTGGATACCGGTCCGAGCGCACATAGGCTAAGTTGTTATTTATAGGCTATTCATCATTTGCTTGCTGCATTACCCGCCTCGTTGTTTGCCAAATACTCAACCAGCCGCTGACACTCCGATCCTGCGCTCGGCTCGTGCCGTTAGATATTATAACTGCTGCGTATAGCGATGCCTGCTCGTCCTGACTGGTTCCGTTGTTTGCGTAAATTTGCGCTGTAAATACTGTATGGTTTTCTTTATTTTATAATTTCTCAGGTCGTTCACAGCTCATCAGAAGAAAGAATCTCTTATTTACTTAGATGACGCGACACGTGGCTCACAACACGTGCGTAGCTTAAGTGTTGCACAGCTGGTGCTCCCATTGCACGTCGTCAGCGCATTTTGTCCCAGTGCAGCTGGCTTCAGTTGTAATTACGTAGTCGCCCGTGCAATATTATACATTCGTGTATTTGTAAATAATTTTCACTACGCACCACCGCATGACTTTGTGAGTAATTTCACCTCATGTATCAGTGGCACTGGCAGCGATGGTGAGCCGTGTGGCGAACGCCAGGGACAGCTGCAAATATCTCGTAGCGTCGCGTCCTCCTCTTCCCGTAGGTTTGTACATGAGGTGCTGGTCAGACGTTGGGTCTAATAGCGCCAGGTTGTTGTAGTGCGTTGCTGGTGGGCCGTTGGTGCAGAACTCATCCGTGGTTGACTGTCCCCACGCACAAATGGATGTAGCTGTCATGTTCAGTACGAGTGAAAAAAAAAAGATTAATATAAGGAATCATCGACGGCGGATATCTCGCTTATTCTTGGGAGGGGAGGGCGACGGTAGGGACCCGCGAAAAAACTTACAAGCACCGGTGAACCTCACACAAGGTCAGGGTGCAAACCGAAATATCTGTAAATTGTTTGAAGAGTTTAGTCGCCTTTCATTGTTTTACTACAGATGTTACAATTTGAGGAAAATTGGCAATAGTGCGCTGCTTCGTAAATTTGAAAAGAAAGAGAAAACTAAATGGGCGACTAACATGCACCCTAGCTTACATTCAGTTTCACTTACCTTATATGCACTTTGGTTACAGACTTAATACGAGTAACCCCTTGTGTGAGCGCAGCATATACGAGTTCAACGTGCATATTATTGGCCTATACAGTATACATAATTATATGCAACGATTCATCATACCGTGCCGCTTGATTCACATGAACAAAAATAATGGTTACAACGAGCAGATTAATTGACTTTACTACTACTGTCGAAACTACAGGCTAGAATGCCAATGGTCAGGTACTTAATAAAACGCAAGATCTTCAAGCCTCCTCACGCCGCCCTCAGCGCTGCCGCGAGTTCCCCTCAAAGCACCTCTCGCATCTGACTTGGTTATACTCAGTAGGACATACTGCGTATGGCTGCTGTAATGGCAGGTTAAACGTTTGCACTGTTTCCGTCGCTAGCAGATTATAAAAAAGTTATTTTCACTACTGCCTCCAGCGACAGCTACTCTCTGACTCAGCGCCATCGCTCTCCACCAGCGGCAGCAGCTGAGCAGCATCGTCAGCGACTCAGCGTGCCAGTTGGAGTCTACACGAGGTGTGAGGAGGTTACATGTCGTGCAGTGCGCCGTCGCTCACGTGTCCACTCAAATCATGTGTTATACGTTGCAATAATAGTTCCCTGCCCAGTCTCATGCCTAATCATTATTTTTTTTTGCACAAAAGTTACAGTAAAACATTTTATAATTGCTTACAAAGTCCTGTGTTGGAAATGATACAAGGAAGCTGCAGCGGCAGAGAAGCGTGCCGCAAAAGATTGCAAACGCATCCAAACGCTCGGCATGCGGCGTTCTTTTAAAAGTTGGGAGTCGTGATTCATTTCTGCAGCGCTTGTTTATGTGCTGTGTTGCCCTTTTGCCCTTGCTCCCGTGTTGTTGTGAGCAGTGTCTTGTTAGTGCAGAAAATTATATGAGATGCTAGTGGCCCATAGATGGACATTTCAACGTTGCATCTCTAGACGGAACAAGCTGGACGTCGCATTCAAATTCGAACATAACGATACGCTGTTGATTGATCTGCTAGGCGCTGCTTGTGAATCTATCTTACTCTCCTGTGCTCAGTTTGTGGCCTCTCGCATCATACGCGTGCACTACGGAGAGCTTGTACCCATGTGCTTAATTCTAAAAACTATATCCACGATGCATTTTTCTTATATCCATAGGCTTATTTATAATGAAACATTGCACTTTGCTTGCCACTGAGCAGCCGCGTAGGCAAGCGTCATCCTTGTGTGGCTCTATCAGCGCGTGCTGCATTATGGTGCCAGGCCGCCGTACTTTTCCATAACACGGCTGCAGTAAATCGCAAAAGAGCAGTTGTGTTGATGGACCGCACAAGGAAGCGCCGCAATGCTACATTGAGTATTCGTGCCACGCATGGCGACGGATTGCAGGGGCTATTGCTGGCGGGGACTCGTGTGCCGCCTGCGCAGAGTGCAGGTTGTGATTGTGCCGCTACGGGGCGACGTAAGACATACGGCACTGTGTAGCATTCGCCTGCAGAGGTGTCACTCGAGTGTGTTAATTAAGTGACGTGTGTACTGGTACGCTCGCTGGGCTGCTTCTCGGCCAATTTCCGGCGACAGTAGCAGTAGCGGCCCTGGGCTGACCCGCTGAGGCGTAGGTCTGGGTAGTGCCACACGCGCCCTGTCTGGACACTACTCTGCCCAGCAGAGGGAGCCGCGGCTGAGTAGGCCAGTGCTGCGCCACACCCTTTCGTTTACCCTCTTATTTTCAGCACCACGGCATTAGAGTCGCGCGCACTGGAGTTTGTAGCGTTTATGTCCGGCGACGTAAGGGCTCCGATGGCAATTTTTTTGCAGAACTTTACTCGAGTCTGCAGATATTTACCACTTGGGCGCATTATTATTTTGCGACGACACTGATTAAACTGAAGTTACACAAGCTACTCTATAATAGTTTACTAGAACTGGACAAATAGGCTGTCAGCTATCAACCTTCGACACTGCTGAAGGTCTTACCAAGCATAGGTACCCTTGAGTCACCTCAGTTCTATAAACATTTATAAGCACACTATAGCAAATCTGCCAACGACTCGATGTTGTTAACTGGGTATAGTTTGTGCAACTCAGTTTAACTTGCGCGCCTTCAGCTGTTTTGCATCAGTCATTACGAGTAGCAAATTCACCAGTAAATTCTTGACGATAAGCAGTTCAAGCAGTTTTAATTAATTAAAAGCGTGGGACGATGATCGAGTAAACCATAATATCAACGTACTCACTCGAGTGAGGCATCTGACGTGTCTCTGTCATATCGGCTACTGCTCAGTCTTAGCGTGTTATCATTGCTTTCGCACCTCGTGCACGTGCTTTCTTCTAATACAATCTAATATGCCGCTTACCTTTCGCATAGCCTACTACGACACTCGCTCTTGTTTGCGCGAGCGTAATTTAAACCTGAGTAGTAAATAGTTTAAGACTAGAATGTTTTCATAATTCGAACAACTTCGTAGCATGCAAAATGCAATTCTTTGCAACAAACAATGTTAAACCAATATCTTCCTCTACACACTTACGTTACATGTGTAATGTCTTTAATAACAACCGGACACGGAGTATGCATTATTGTTAATTTACATAACAGTTGTCAATTTCGTCTCCATGTTTGCCAGAATACCTCAGCGTGCTGCGCACTAAGCGTTGGGCACAGCATCCAGATGAGACAATGATTGTACAGATTTCGTCTGTAAACGAAGACCTAGAACTTACGTCATGGAGGGTCTGCAATTTCGGTGTCATTGCAGGGAAGTATTTGGCTTTGACGCGATTATATTGGTTGTTCAGTAAGTAACACGTTCGTAATTTTTACATTCACAAGCGCGAAAGTTACTCATCACTTGAATAAAAAGCCAAGTGATCAATGTGAATACTCGCAGTTAAAAAAAAACAAAACTACAAGCAATGTCCAATGGCATAGAACACATTTTATGCCCGACCTTCTTCCATCCCAGCGGGCGTTGTTTGTCGGTGGCACAACAAATTGACCCTCGTCCCTCGGAAGGTGGCCGCAGTTTCGCACCGAGGCTGCTCATTTGCTGCCTTTATTGTCAGTGCTGAGACGGCACGCGCAGGTGCGCTGTAGTACTCAGCAGTGGGGGCTCGCGTGTTGAATTTTAAAGCATAGTGACAACTTGTCAAGAGGTGTCGGGAGTGGACACCTTGTGATGCCTACTTGCTGGACACTTGCAGTCCGTTGATTGTGTTCCTCAAATTATCTGTTATAGGCATTGCACTCCTACTAGGAGCCCATCAACTTGCGGGGTAAAGAAATCTGCAATTTTTTATAGCGTAATGATCGTTAAAGTTATGTAAATATATTTTCTAAGGCACTTCAAATTTGCTTAAATATATTTCCAACTAAGGTACCTTGTATAGTTGCGTAAATGGACGCCAGGATCATGGCAGCGTATGTCCTACACTCTCTAGAACTACATAGTACAGCTGTGCTTGGGACACTCCAACTGCTCATATTCCCGACCACTGCTGAATGCAAGGCGTGTGTGTAGCAGCCGCTTGTGTTCAGGTGCCGTGCCCCACCAGGTGTGTTGTGTTCTCCTACATTAGAGGGAACACCCGCGGCCGCTGCTGTGCTTCCTATGCAGGTCCATTCGGACTTGGTGAGTGGCAGCTTCCCACACTGCTGTCCTAAAAAATTTTATTTAAATTTTATTGTTATTGTTCCTGGGGAATCTTTTATGTTGAAATGTGCGTCTGTGCAGGACTGCGATACGTCGACAGCAGTCATTTCTTACGGGGATGTTTAAACTGGATCGTGCTCTCAGCCCACATGTTTGAGCCGCAGAATAATTACTCTATACCTACCGTATCTGCTTATCAATATTTAATAGACCAAAATCTACTCGTGGTAGTTTTCGCGTTAAGTATTTCTATGTTTTCACTGAGAGAGAATCCATGCTTAATCCAATGTTTACCTCATATTTGGAGCCTATTTTCTTGCAGTTGTGTATTGTCGAAGTGATCCCGTTGTGAAAATTATGTGCACTGATGTAACTGTTTGTGTTGCGAAAAGAAAGAAAGATCACAGAACGAAAGAAGCGAAAAGTAAAATCTTTTGAAAAATTACGTAAAGCATCGATAGTAAGGATATGTGAAGATGAAAAGTCTACTGATAGGCTTGTTATCCCTCCAGCATTGATAGTGCGTGCATAGCCTCTGAAAACTTTGATAATTTGTGTGACTTTTGTTCGAAGGTGTCGGCGGTATGGGAGAAACAGAAGGTAAGCCTTTATGTAACTACTAAATTGATCTATGTGACTGATTCTGTGCTGTCGAAATTTTC
>LQNS02000231.1:2968332-3017998 GCA_001587735.2 Parhyale hawaiensis
CGCAAACAGGCGAGGGCGACTAATTTCACCTTGGTATCTATCGCCCGCCGTTCTGTAACCAATTATCCCAAATTATCTGTAATGAACACAGTTGTGTATGTAGGCTATCCGTTTATCGTTTCATGTGTTAATCTGTCTGTTTCCTGTCACGCTTTAAGAAAACAGATAGACGAAAATTAGACCAGGTTGGAGACTGTGACTGTGTCAAGCTGTGATATTTACTGAAAGGCAAAAAATAATCTATATAGACCAGACTGCAGACGATGGTAGAAGTATACAGCAACCCTGTATTTCAATAAACTTGCATTGCCTACGTTAAAATCGAAGCACTGAGGATGTCTCAAGCTTCCCTTAGCGCTCATATGATCTTCATTTTTCGTTTTTTCTGATTGATAATTTCATTGCACCTTTTATTCTGCCATTTTCATTTCATTCATACGAAGCAGCTTTTAGCTGAGCAAATACCTAAATGTTGACCATATGTTTTCCTGGCGTATTCATAATCCCGTATTGACTGTCTCTGAATAGTATGGGTCGCAGTACACTAATGGTGATGATATGCGGTAGAATGGGTCCAGCATATTCGACTGCAAATGAACTTTTGAACCATAGTTTAGGTGTAATATTCGAACTTTTAATTTCAAAGTTTGCAGCAAAATTATCTTCATGCATCCGTCCTCCATACTGTCTTATGCTTACGTCAATCTAAGACAGTGGTTCTTAACCTGGGTTCGATCGAACCCCAGGAGTTCGGTAAGTCAGTGTCAGGAGTTCGGCGGTTTGGTTCACCCCACTCCTACGGTTCGTGACGTTACGCTCTGCTTGTTGGTTTTGTTCTTTGAACACAGTGAATTTTGTGTGCAAATGATGCATGGTACAGTGTGCGCACTAGTACAGTAAGTAACTAGTTTATATGGTTATATACAGATGACTTGAATTTGAAGTAATAAAGCACATTTTTATTTTTCTCACTACAAAGGGTTCGACGAAGTTATGTATGAAACTTGTGGGGTTCAGTGCCTCCAAAAAGGTTAAGAACCACTGCTCTAAGAGCTCCCTGCGGTTCGCAGAAGTAGAGACATGAACAATGTGCACTTGCCAGGAGCTACTTCCAAGTTAGGTACGTAATGATCCTATCTCCCTAATTCCTAAGTCTTATACTGATGCAAATTTCCAGCACTTTAGATGTACTGCTGCAATCAGCAAACGTTTAGCCTTTGTGATTTTCACTGTCTTATGGGTTATAGTATACAATGTTCCCAACATCCCTATCGAGACGTGAACTCATTGTTTACCGTATTCCCTCATAATTTGTCCCTCATCGTAAAACACATGTCAGGAGTGCTCATCAGTGAAGTACTGTTGCTGTATTCCTCGAAGTCCTTCAGTTTTCTCAAACACTGGCTGTGTTATCGGAGCAAATTCACATGCTCGGGAAGAACTAAGCACGAATATAAATCTCATGTTTCCCTAAGTCTGCTGAGTCTCCTGGTAAGATTTCTAAACGCAGAGCTTATATTGTTTCGCTCCACCTCTTATTTCCCACGTCTACAAATGCTGGGACTGCGGTGTGGCTCGTGTGGCGGGATACGCGTCTCCAATGGACGCGTGCGGTACGTCACAAATTTATTGCGGCTTTTGTGGTCACGCTCCTCTGGGGTGTGAAGTGCCGCCTCTTGAGGTGTGGTCGCTGCTCCACCAAACCAGGCTGAAAAATGCCAGTTTCTCTGCAAGCTCTCAGTAATTATTGGTGTGTGACTTCATTGCGCTGCACCTGCGGCTGGTTCCGTACATGGAAGTCCACTGCATGCTTCTCACCGTTAGTTTTAGTGAGTGCTCACTTTGCAGCTGGCCAGTTCCGTACCTATACGCTGTTGAGAAATTTTTAATTCCCCATGCCACTGATGATTCTCTTGGAACTAATTCTGGTGTCTGTTGAATGTTCGCAGGATAGTCTCTAATACTGTTTCTGAGTTACGTCGCATGCCAGCAGTATGACGATCTGTGTTTGTCACATGCCGATATATTCACTGAGAATTTAACTGCCGATCCTTTTTCAACAGTGAAATTAAAGATGTTGGCAGTTTTAACAACTAGGCAGCAGTAACAGCTCTCTCAGCGCTGGCTGTAGCGTTTGGATATTTTTCTGCCTAAAAGTAGGTATAACTCCAGACCAAAGAGTAGCAGTTACTGTTGTACCCATTCAAAGACTGTGACTGCATGATGATGGATGCTGTAACTGGCGGCACATACTGTATTGCGAGACATGAAGTTAACTCTGGCAATAACTTCTCAAGACTACGGCTGTGCTGCCGACAGCCCGTGGCGACTCTGGTTAGACAGATGGCTGACAAAAGGCAGATGGTGTTAGATAAGGGAAATTGACGTAATTCTCGCTCGGCAGAACGAGGGGGAGTTATCTCCTCGGGAATCTGCCTCTAATGTCGAAGGAAACCAAGATTGGAAATAATGTTTGCTTGAAACTTTTACGGGAAGAATGGAAAGGGTATTGTGTGTTGTTAAAATAATCAATATTGACAAGAAAATCATACGATATGATTGGACCCTGCGTGTACAAGGACCGTGTCTGGTGAGTAGCGCTTTGTTGTTTACAGGGTTTTTCCTGAAGATGAATTTCTGATGTATGAAGGTGTGTGTGGTGAACCCGCGTCAGCTGTGGGGAAAGCGTGCTGATCATATGGTGCGGTGTATATTCTTTTTGGTCCATAGGGAGCAGCGCTCTATTGCGATGAATATCGTTGCGTTGTGCGATCTATGCTTAAAGAACGTAACTCGTATTGTTGAACCACCGTCGGCAGGGTAGACCGCAAAGAGAAGTGTTGTCACTTATGAGCTGTACTAGACCCCAGTCTCTTTGGTGTTAAGGAAAATTATGGTGGGCTTCGCCACAGTGTTGTCATCCTACAACCCGTGCTGTGCTCGCAACAGCGTTGTCAGGCTACAACCCGTGCTGTGCTCGCCACAGTGTTGTCAGGCTTCAACCCGTGCTGTGCTCGCCACAGTGTTGTTATCGTACAACCCGTGCTCTGCTCGCCACAGTGTTGTCANTGTCATCCTACAACCCGTGCTGTGCTCGCCACAGTGTTCTCATCCTACAACCCGTGCTGTGCTCGCCACAGTGTTGTCATCCTACAACCCGTGCTGTGCTCGCCACAGTGTTGTCATCCTACAACCCGTGCTGTGCTCGCCACAGTGTTGTCATTCTACAACCCGTGCTGTGCTCGCCACAGTGTTGTCTTCCTACAACCCGTGCTGTGCTCGCCACAGTGTTGTCATCCTACAACCCGTGCTGTGCTCGCCACAGTGTTGTCATCCTACAACCCGTGCTGTGCTCGCCACAGTGTTGTCATCCTACAACCCGTGCTGTGCTCGCCACAGTGTTGTCATTCTACAACCCGTGCTGTGCTCGTCACAGCACAGTGTCATCATTCTACAACCCGTGCTGTGCTCGCCACAGTGTTGTCATTCTACAACCCGTGCTGTGCTCGCCACAGTGTTGTCATTCTACAACCCGTGCTGTGCTCGCCACAGTGTTGTCATTCTACAACCCGTGCTGTGCTCGCTGCAGTGTTGTCAGGCTGCAACCCGTGCTGTGCTTGGCACAGTGTTGTCCTCCTACAACCCGTGCTGTGCTCGCCACAGCGTTGTCAAGCTACAACCCGTGCTGTGCTCGCCACAGTGTTGTCTTCTTACAACCCGTGCTGTGCTCGCCACAGCGTTGTCAGGCTACAACCCGTGCTGTGCTCGCCACAGTGTTGTCATGCTACAACCCGTGCTGTGCTCACCACAGCGTTGTCAGGCTACAACCCGCGCTGTGCTCACCACAGCGTTGTCATGCTACAACCCGTGCTGTGCTCACCACAGCGTTGTCAGGCTACAACCCGTGCTGTGCTCACCACAGCGTTGTCAGGCTACAACCCGTGCTGTGCTCACCACAGTGTTGTCTTCCTACAACCTGTGCTGTGCTCACCACAGCGTTGTCAGGCTACAACATGTGCTGCGCTCGCCACAGTGTTGTCTTCCTACAACCCGTGCTGTGCTCGCCACAGTGTTGTCTTCCTACAACCCGTGCTGTGCTCACCACAGCGTTGTCAGGCTACAACCCGTGCTGTGCTCACCGCAGCGTTGTCAGGCTCCAACCCGTGCTGTGCTCGCCACAGTAGCATCATTGCTGTAACGACTGCTGGCTGTGCGCAGACACTGGCGCTAATGATGAGGTGCACTAAGCGTTACGGCCATGCTGGGGTGCCGCACAACTGGCACTATCAACAGGCCTGTCACTTCCGTCGCTGCCACGGGCTGCTCTGGAGCCAGGGTACCAGTTCCTGGTACGCTCTTATACCAGTGACTTTTGCTGCAGCACCGCACGTGTTGTGTTGCCTTGTTGCCAGGCAGGGCGCTGTCAACACGCAACTCATAGTTACACATGTGAAGTCTTTTCCGCCGTTAGTTTGATCTGCAGTAATACGCGCCATCGTATTTTAAATAAGGTGCGAAACAACGGAAACATACTAACGTCGTCCCGCCATACGCGCTGAAGTGTATTCCTCTTTATTCTATTCTTATCCCAATCAAACGTTTACTTTTTACTCGTGTGTATCGAATCTGTGTTTAATTTGCCGGGTACTGATTATGATAAGAAATATCTAAGCCGTAGCAACTAAAAAAGTTGTGCTATCGGAGAAATTGTAATTGTATAATTTCAGTGCTAATTGTGTCTTTCCTCAAATATATAAATAAGTACATAAGAGGTTCTCACGCCTGTGCGTTGCTGATGTCGCTGTCAGCGTTGCCTTATCAGCCTCTTATCGCTGTGCGGTTATCACCCGCGCTGAGGTGCTGTCGCTGGCTAAGCTTTCAATCCCATGCAATGCTGTGGAAGTAATGGCTTCCCATGCTCGTCTTGTGGCTCATTGCATGACAGATCATTTGTGTTGGCTGCCGCCGCTCTACTACTTTTTCTTTCTATTTACTTCATTTTGGAACTGCAATAACTTATCTATTTTGGATATGTTCCATAGCTCCACAAGCTCGTTGATGACCCGCCAGCTGTGATCGCGGCTGTTATTAAGACAGCGAGTGACACCGCGGCGACAGTATTGGCAATGTGCACACGAGCAGCTCCCTCTCTCTGCTGACTGGCTGTTCACCTGCCCACCTGTCCGACCGGCTCTCACGCAGAGTTTCACTGTTTAATCATTATTAGTAGCAACACACAATTATTATTAATCTTTGAGGTGGTTTATTACTACAAATATTTATGTATGTATGTATACCTTTTTTTTAAGGAAAAGGTTAAGGTTAGCGGGACGCTGTGCTATATGACGTACTTGCTGTTCTCAGCCAACCAGAGTCTAGTTTACTTGAAGACTTTAGAGGAAATGATCTGCTCTCCTATACTTAATAGCACATTTTGCCCGCGGACACCCTGCGCTTCCACTATTTACATGGTATTTGTCCTCATACTGCACGTCTGAACTTTGTTTTCGATGTTAGTATTTTACAGGATTGCATTAATCACCCTCGTGTTATTTTGCGAACAGAATATCACTGTTCATCTGGGGAAAAATTTGAAGTGATTTTTTTCAAGTGACGAAACATACCTCAGTTTGTGCAGTACCTAGGTCACTTCTTCGACGGGCAGCCACTCCCTGCAGAGAACGAATGACAGTAATATGCTAGTCCCAATGTTGTCATACCTCCAAGATGTGCTAGGTTACAGCGTAGTACTGTTTATCCTAATTAAAGTCTACTTCAGAAGTATCATACGATGCGATCTCCTCTGATAGTACGGGCGACTGCTGTTCGCATTGCACCCACTTCTGGATAAAGGGGCCCCGCTGACTCCCCCCTACACGTAGGGTCAGCGCCACTGTGCCGAGCCTAGCGCAAACAGCTGCTTAGGTTGGATGTCTCGCAGCTCCTGTGGTGCCTGCAATGTCACCAGAAGGCCGTTGTTATTACCTCTGCGCAGGCCTCATTACAATAAGACTGATTGTGTTCATTGTCCTGCTTCCTAAAGCAGTTCTTGGCATGCCTGGCGAGCTCTGATGGCGTGACCAGGCACTCATTCGGAAGCTGTGTCGACCGTTTGTGGTGTTGCTCCTCAGCAGTTCCTTGTCGTGTCACTCTTCTGTCTTCAGTTTCGGGCCGCTGTTAGTTGTGTTTGTTTCAGCGGTTTCAGGCGTTAGGCTGCACTCTGTACAGCAGCTCGCTTCAGAGTCTCTGTGTACGTTGTCCAGTCTTGTAGTTCTCTGCTTAACTGTTATTACCTCCGCCAAGGAGGATATGTTCGTCGGATTTGTCTGTCTGTGAATCTGTCTTTTTATCTGTCTGTCATCAAGATCACTCAAAAATTTATGGACCGATTTTGACGAAATTCACATGGATTGTTGGATATGTTAAGAGAAACGGGTGATTACCTTTTGGTGAAGATCCGTCCATCCGTTTGTTTGTTTGTTAGTCCATCCGATTGTCATACTGTTGTATGTGACTCTTCAGTTGCTTTTTCTCGGCCTTTTTTATAATGTATTTACAATTTTATGTCTCTTTCTCTCATTGTAAGAGTCATCTTTTACTTTGTTATTAGTTTGCGGATTCTGGAAACAGTTCGGTGACGAGTCTATAGGTAGCTACCTGTGATGATAGCTGTGTTCCGTAGTCAGGAATAAATAGTCCTGTCCTTATCAAGTGCGCCTCACACGCACAAGGTAAAGGTTCGATCTCGGGCGGAAACAGGAATGTATATTGCAGGCTAAATGGTATACACTGTCAAGTGTGTTGAGTTGATATCAAGTTTTCATTGTGTTTAAGCTGCATAGGCATATTTCCTATGTTTAATCTCTGCAAAGTATTTTTGACGCAAGTGTAAGATATAAGATAGCGCAGCTCTTTAAATTATTAGTGATTTTGCGCACTATTTCATGGCGCCGATTACATGCACATTCATCATTATCTTCGTTGGCGCCTGCAGTAGTGTGCAGTTCTATGCCCGATTGCTAATTATTTCTGATAGCGTTGGTTTGCATTACTGCACTGCCGATTACTGCAGGGAGTCTAGCCCGAAAGTTTCCAACCGATGGGTCGCAACCCAATACGAGGTCGTCAAGTCGCGTCAGGGAGATCGCACAGGCGTAATAGAAGTACCTTGGGATATTAATGATTTCAACTTATCACATTGGAAGCTAAAAATGACACATGAGACTGGCTCTACCCACCGCGAAGGAGGGAAGGTATTGGTTTCAAACTTTTGAGTAAGGGATGGTGAGCATAAAACCATTGAGACCCGCTGGGCTAGCGCAATTATAACCTCTGGGGCTCGGCATTGACGTGGCAGCGCGGCTATCTGCTCCGAGTGCTGCAGTCTGTGTCTTATCGCCGGCACCCACTCAAAGAAAACAAGAGATAACGAGCGTACGAATTGCTTCTTTGCTAAGCTCTACACAGCAGAGTATGCAGGGAAGTTGTTGATAGCCTGGCCTCTTGATTATAACTCTTACTGTGAATACTGGTATATGGTTATAGAAATTTTATTCTTTATGTGCTTTACGCATCCGCTGTCGGTATGCGACGTACCTTTTCGCAAGTTATGAAAGGCTGGTGCTGTCTTGTTCATATGCTGCATATGTTGACAGTTATATGTCCTCATTTGAACATTTACCCTTCATATCGCAGGCGTGCTAAAGATTACAGATCATTAACAGTTATAGTAAGCGCACTATATTCTTCACTTTTTAAAGTGCCACTGGTCCTGGTCCAGCAACTCAATTAGGTTCTCGCGTTAGTGTCATCAGTAACGAAGGAGCTCGTTGACAGCGTTGGCACCCCACCAAATCTGTCGCATCTAACTCAGCTCGTTGTGCTGGGCTGCAATAATAAATGCTGCAGTGACAGGTGCCTTCTGCCCTTGAACCTCCTTCAGTTTCATGGTCACTGAGGAACATTATAGCTTGTGTGCTTTAATGCAGGACCATCGAGCTCTGTAAACGTTTGCTTGCGTACTGGTCTGTATGGGCTCTTGCGCCAGACCTAGCAGCTTCACTCCATTGGGACTGCATTCTTCGCATTTCCGCTCGAACCTTCATGTGCAGGATGTTCGTAGTTCCACTCGAACCTCTCATGTGCAGGATGTTCGTAGTTCCACTCGAACCTCTCATGTGCAGGATGTTCGTAGTTCCCCTCGAACCTCTCATGTGCAGTATGTTCGTAGTTCCACTCGAACCTCTCATGTGTAGGATGTTCGTAGTTTCGCTCGAACCTCTCATGTGCAGGATGTTCGTAGTTCCCCTCGAACCTCTCATGTGCAGGATGTTCGTAGTTCCGCTCGAACCTCTCATGTGCTGCATGTTCGTAGTTCCGCTCGAACCTCATGTGCAGGATGTTCGAAAAATTAGTATTACTTCAGTTTTTCGGCTTTCATAAATCCTTTTGTTTTATAATCATGTCAGACAGCCGAAGGCGAGTTTCTTTTTTCCAATATTCATTATTTTGTGCAGAACCGTTAGGAGGTCTTAAAATCTGAAAAACTAATGTGGCCAAGTCTGCGCCAGAACGGTCATCACCGTTGACCTCGTGAGCCCGTGGTGGTAGATGGTCTGAAGGCATCCGAAGAGTCCTTCAGATTTCTGGCCAAGAAGGCTAACGTGTTCTGCAGATCGATGCCTAACATCTTCCATGCGCAACTTGAGATCTCTAGAGCAGAATAAGTACAAAACTGCTATTCCTCTTAGTGAGTTCTGAAGATACGCGGTTTGCTCGATAAATAATTCTTCGCTGCGCCGGTGTGGAAGATGCGCGCTCGAAAGTTTTGTCTTTAATGACGATATAACATATTAATTTCAATAGAAGTTCAGTGTTCAAAAAGATGTGATTCGTTTAAATGACTGCAGTTTTGCTAGTACAAGCGTCGTTCGGAGTGTCACAGATCCGCGTGTTTTTACCGGGGCTGAAATAAAAAAAAAAAACGCTGCGAACATATTGGAAGCAAATTTGCTGCTTTCAGCCCCCAAGCATTTCCGTACGAACCGGGGGTCGTTGCGCGAAGACTCGGCTCTTTGTCATCCATTGAGAAAAATTCCCACAGGCCTGGCATAGTCTCATGTTCATTTCATTTCCAAAGTGGAATAGCCTCTTTCTTCCCCAGACGGGAATGCTCTGGACTTACTTGTCTGAGCTATGGAAGAGGATGAGGCTGCTGCTGATTCTCCAACCAGAATTTTCGATGCACCGAGAAGCAAAACTGAAATCAGAAAGCAAACATAATCGCTAAAGCCTCCAATCGTGACGCTATAAAACATTTTTTAAGTCTCCAGCAAGTTGTGGATAATGAAGGAGGCCATATCGAATAGTGAGTTGATTGACAAATGCATTCTTTCGATTTATTTTTCACGTTCTACCACGTCAGTTTCCTTGTATCGCTATGCTATGGATACGGGGTAATAAAAAAGTACTCGTACCAACGTTATTAATTTTTGTAAAATGTGAAACGTTTGGTCGAAGAAATTTGTTTCTCTTCAGAGGCAGACAGGGTAGTTGATGTAAATTCACGGTGTGAGTCACCGTCTCCGTAACAGAATTTCCTGTTGCCCCGGCCACTGATGTGCGTCTTTAAAGTTTTAGGTGCTGAAGCGGCCGACAAATCCGTTAGGGAAATGGCTGCCATAGTACAATCTAATCCTTCACATTTGTGCATCTTTTGCATTCCTATTTCCTGGTTAGCGATTGCTGCGGCAATTTAGTTCTCTTGTTTGCGGCTGCTAAGATGCGTTGCAACACTGCCATTGTAGCAGCTTGTGTAGCAGGTTATTGATTTACACGAGACCCAAATAAATCACGCACTTATAATCCGTAGCCTCTATAGGTGCGTTACCTCGATCGAGCTCGCACGCGGCGTTGGCAGTTAGTCATTTCATCCATTTAAAGGTGTATAGAATTGAAATATGTTTGGAAAATGTTAAATATATGGATCTATTGTATAGCTCTAGAATTTGCACTTCATTAACTACCGAAAAAGGTTGCTTCGTTTTTGTATAGTCGGAATGCTATATGCGTGATATAGCTTTGAAATCGCGAGCGTCAGTGCGATATTTTGTGAATAACAGTGCTTGATTTTTCCCTGTTTCTCGAAGCCTTTACCCAGTTCATTTGCATTTCTCAGTTGTGAGCCCGGATCTGCAGTGTTCGCATGAAAGGGTCTTGCGGCACGTGGGCCTGCGTGTGATGGTGCGGCACGTGGGCCTGCGTGTGATGTTGCGGCACGTGGGCCTGCGTGTGATGGTGCGGCACGTGGGCCTGCGTGTGATGTTGCGGCACGTGGGCCTGCGTGTGATGGTGCGGCACGTGGGCCTGCGTGTGATGTTGCGGCATGTGGGCCTGCGTGTGATGGTGCGGCACGTGGGCCTGCGCGTGATGGTGCGGCACGTGGGCCTGCGTGTGATGGTGCAGGCAGCAGTTCCGTGAGGCGCATACATCGTCTCGCCTGATGTAACCCGTCCGGCAGCAGCGGCGCTTTCAATAGTTTATCTTGCCACATTTGCTTTCTAGTGTGCTCTTCGTGCTGCTCCTCGCCTGTCTCTCCGTGGCTGCATCCTGCGTGTCTCCGTGGGTGAGTTTATGGCTTGTGCTCGCCTCGCGCTTGCCTCCGTCAGACTGTACAGTTGCCCGTCTGCTCTCATTGTATACCGAGAGAAAAACATGAGATTTTCTCACGTGCCATTACCGAAGCGTGTAGAGGCTTCGCTTCGCTAGCTTGTCTGTCATTTCCAGACGCCACTGCCGTGTTGCTGGCGCGTTGCCTCCAAACCTGTAATAGTTGTTTTTACAGCGGAGAGAAGTGGGTTAGTGGGATATGTTGGCTGTCCGCTAAGTCATTCACGGTCGTGGCTCTGACAAATTATAGGAAGCGAAACATTTTCTCGCGAGTAAAATGCAGCTTTCAACGTAATTATAATTCAGCGTTGAATCGGAGGCCTAAAATAT
Organism: Parhyale hawaiensis; assembly: GCA_001587735.2. Lineage (NCBI taxonomy): Eukaryota > Metazoa > Arthropoda > Malacostraca > Amphipoda > Hyalidae > Parhyale > Parhyale hawaiensis. The sequence goes on from LQNS02000231.1 coordinate 2,979,331, forward strand.
TACGATGTACCTACTAGCAAAATCAAAGCTCGGCCGTTTGAAAGCGGCTCCACAGTGGCGACGTGTGCGGTTATGAGGTTAAGTTTCTCTCCAGGGGGCCACTTTTATTTAACAATAGCTTCTGTAATGCCTTCGGAAGCTCTCTCGTGTACGTAATGTCTGATCTGCTGCTTTCCTTGTTCGTATACTCCTACTGATGGTCTAGCTTACCGTTCTTCCTCTTCTGTTACTGGCTTACTGCTCCGATGCATCGACTTTGTCCTTTACTGGACACGCTAAAGTTTCCATTGTTTTTCTTTCTTTTCAACGCCCCAGACTCTGTGAGTAAGGAGGCATAATATACTGTAGCAGTCCGAGTAGAATAATCTAAGCCCTATGGTGAGGACAAAAACCAGTATTAGTGTGTGTATATATTATTTTTTATTCATCTATTTCACTTGAGGTGGAAATTCGTCCTCCGAATTAAAACTAAAAGTTGCCACAAGGAGCACTATACGAAATCTAAGGTCAGCCAATACGTTTGAACTGGCAATGAGTTTTCAAATGCATAGGCAGATTGTTTACTTACTTGATGCTTCAAGCGATGAATGTTGAAGACACGTTCTTCCAATGTTTGGCTTAGTCTAATGAAGTGGTCTTTCATCCAGGGACGCTTTCTTTGTACACTAGCTGTTATGTGTTCTTCCACTGTCATTAAGATCTTCGTCAAACTAAGATTAACTTGGAAAAGTTTGCCTGTGCTTCAGACCATGGGCCGGGCATGTTGTTGGCATTTCGTATTACTGTCTTTACTATAGGCTGAGACGTAGCGTATCTACATATTAATCACACTTTCTTTTTACTCATTAGGCCAGATTTGTTACAGGTGAAAATGAGAAAAATGGATCTAGTTTTGCCCTAGGTCGGCCATTCTAAAAAAAAAAATGATCGCGGGTGTTGAAGAGAAATTTTTAGCGCACAGTTTTGTTCTGAAAGAAAATTCATGCTTCCTGTAACTTGGGTTGGTTCAGTAAAATAATGTCCTTAGGCCTAACCAGGGTAGCAGCATTCTTACGCTCGGAGCTCACAATCCTTGTATCGCTGGTTCGATGCTAACCCAGGCACGCGAGCTCATTGCTGATCTAGGTGTGCTGACTCGTCTGGTGGGTGTGCAGAGCGCCGTGGGGGTACCTGCCTCCTCAGAGATGAAGGGGTAGGGGGTCGCTGATTATTTGAACCTTCCATCAAATTGACGCCATAGTTTTTGATAATCCGTGGTCGGCTGCAGTCGCACGTACTCCTCTGAGACCTGTGGACCTATATCCGCAGCACAAACCAGTGCGAGTGGGTTTCCCAGTTCAGGGTGCGGTCAAAGTTGACCTTACTTTTACCGAAGTGACGATACAAATTCCCTGCTGCCATTTCTGACGGTGATTTATTTTATCTCTTGTAAAATCCTATTTAAGGAACTGCAGTTGTGCGTTAACACCAGAAATATTTACTGCTAAGATAGTTTACTTTCTTCAATGTTAAATGCATATTTTGCACATCCGTTCACTTGCTGCCCGCATCCTCTTCTGGAGCTTATCGCTAAGCAATACAAAACTTCGGCTTCCGCTGGTGAAGCTGCCGCCTCACACCACAGCGTGAGTAGTGCGAGTTCCGGTCATTCTCTGCAGTGCTCGCGGCTGCGGTACTGTTGCAGTGCATGCCTGCGGTACTGTTGCAGAGCATGCCTGCGGTACTGTTGCAGAGCATGCCTGCGGTACTGTTGCAGAGCATGCCTGCGGTACTGTTGCAGAGCATGCCTGCGGTACTGTTGCACAGCATGCCTGCGGTCTGTTGCAGTGCATGCCTGCGGTACTGTTGCAGTGTTCAATTCTGTGGTCGTTTACTGCCAGCAGGTCGCTATATAACAATGTCTAGTCTGTAGTTTCTGGGCTGTGTCCCATTGTACCGAAATACCTGATCGTATCGTTGTGTATCACTTATTTCATGTGTACCACACTTTTTCACATGCACAATGTCAGTGTAAGCCTTAGTTTCAAGAACTAAATAATTGCGGCTGTGACTGAAATCTACTTAGCCAGATGTGATTAAGTGCAACAGTCTCAGGTGTCACCTCTGTGCCCATGGATCCTACTCTAGTCGGCACTTCAACAACAAGCTCCTAAAGCACCCGCTCACTTCGTTTTGTATGTTATACTAAATATCAGATTCAACGAGTACTGTCAGTTGTGCTCAGAAGAGCAGTAGAGTTTCTCTTGCTGACAGAACCAACAGCGAAAACAAATGTTCTACTCATTCTTTAGACTGGTCAGCACTATTAAAAAAACAATGTACTTTCGACTAGTTTGTATTGAAATGTTATTTGCATACTAATGGACCCGGCAGTCATGGATACGCCGCCAAAGAATTTACATGGCTGGCTTGTCAGTGGTCGTGCTTGTGGTCATGATTCTGCAGTAAGGAGGATGCAGTGCATACACTGTTGCTGTGGCCTAATCTTCCACCAAAGCGATAAGATCCCATTTGGGTAAGCCGAAATTGAGCCGTATCTACTTACATGTTTGTTCATGTAAAGCAGGAAGTATGGAACCAGCGCTGGAAGGTCATACCGCGATGATGAGGGGTAAGGTCGGAGGAAGCTCTGAAACCACAGGACAGGCTAGCATATTCGCCGGCCTCATAAACATAAAGTCCTCTGGAAGATCTTCTAAGATATTCCTGACGGAAATTCGCCGGTTTCAACTGGCAACGGGAGTAGCTTAGTACGTAGGCTTGTGCTTGGTAATCACGAGTAGCATTACTAGTGTAGACACTGAACCTTTCTTGTGGACATCCTGGAGCAGTACCATATGCATGCTCCATTTCCAAGTATAGGTAGCTATGCCTTTCTGCTCATCACCTGTAACTTATGTTTAGTGATGCATAATAGGACGTAACTAACTAATCATCGTTTGCTCCTGCCTGGGACTTATGTTGTCATGGATCACAAGTCCTATTGAGTTACAACAAGCTAGAGCAAACCCTCAAGTAAGATGCACCTGCTGCTGCAAACTCAGCGCAAGCAAGAACCACGAAGCGCATGATCGCGTATCCAGCCATTTTGACGCCGAGTACACTAGTTCGTGTAGAAAAGTAAATTTATAATATCACCCTCATCTGTAGTCTATAATATTATCTTGTTTCCATTGTACGCATCTGTTTCGCTCATAATTACGGCGAGCGAGGATTGGATACCATTTTCCTCTGTCGCTTTCGTATCGCAAACTAAATTTGCAGTAGGTATTGCAAGGCTCTGTAGGTTATTTCAGTACAACACCATTTCTCTATATTATTCCTGTGCATATTCAAACACCAGTATTCTTGTAAATGTTTTAGATATAACTACTAACGACTCTTGTTACACATTTCGGTAATGAAAACACAAAGTTTTCAATATAGCTACGGGCGGTAATATCACGGTCGTTGATTAGCTGCATAGTACTAAAGGGTGCAATTGTTCGGTAAACTTAAGACTTTCTACAGGAGCCCTTCCCATGGCCGCTTGTGTACCTGCTGGCTGTGCAGCAGCAGGTGCTCTGTTCAACGGTCTCTTTACACCTCACATCTCGGCACTTTCTCGCGTCACTTCCTAATGTCATCGTAAAGCCCGGGTGCTTTGCATCACCGAGCGTCTTGCGAACTGCGTCGGGTTCTCGTCTACATTGCTACTGGCTGTCATTGAACCTTCTCTGCGTCGCCTAAGCGTACGGGTATATTTCGCTTTTGTTTTATGTAGGCATACGCGGCAGAGAGTGAATTGAAAGTTTGACCAGCGTAGCCGGCCCTTGAAAATGACGGTGAACAACGTGTGATGATCCTTCGTCAGTGATCCTGCTTGGAGTGATGATTTGCTCTTGTATAGGATGCGGTGTAACTGCCAACTGTAGTGATGGAAAGAGGTGAGCGTGGCGAATTTAAATTCTACTGAGAAGCACAATCATCCCTTTCTTGCGGCGCCATGCATACAGCGGAACGTTTTGTCTTAACCGAGCAGTCGAGCGTCACTTGCAGCATGAACTGCCCCTGCACCTGCTGGACACGCTGGCGCTGGTAGCACCTCAGTCCTAATGTTTCCCTGGGATGGATCGCTGTAGCTTCGCTGAAAGAAAGAAATTGACCTGGGCTAAAACTTAACCCTCGTTTTCTTCGCTCATATGTTTTCGTGTTTCTGCTCTAAATAAAGAGTGTTGTAGGGGCGGAACTTGTTCCCCTCTGAGTATTAACAATATTTCGCCTACGGTACTTCGAGTGACGCACACCGTGGGAGGAGAAGATAAACGTACTTCTTTCGTTGTTTATTGCGCGTTCACTCATTCATAGTGTCTGTAACAATAGAATAAAACCTAATAAAATTTGTACTGTAAAGTACTGTAAAATTTAACGTAAAGTTCTGAACAAAAATTCTAAGCAATTGCACATTATTGCAAAATATACGTATTTATTAAGAGGAAATAAAATTCTATAGTCGAATAGGTTTTCTAACATTTAAAACACTTATCGGCAACAATATTCTTCCAAAGTCTATTTGTTAAAGGATTTCCATATGTTAAGATCGCTCTACCAGAGCTGAGGCGTCCTGCCATCCGAGTTCTCTCTGCCGTAGGAATAGCACGGGAGACGAACCGAGTAGCGAAAACACACAGCCCGGGCAAAATATAGACCAACTTACCGAAATATTGGTCAGTCCGGCCTGTGGGTGCCGCAACTAAAGGAACACCGATAACTAGCCCCGGCACGGACTATACATAAGCTCTGTTCGCCTATGTCCGCAATAGTATAACGAAAAGTGATAAATAAAATCTTCCTACGTTTACAAAACCGTGGGATAAAAGTATTGCGGCTACTAGTATTTTACTTTTTTCTTGCGAAAATTTTCTCAATTTGCACAAAGCATGCAACTGGTAAACATATTCTTTCTGCGTCTGAAAAGCTTCGGTTGCAAATTTGACGAAGCAAGACATGTAGTGAGCTCTACGGCTTCTGCAGTTTCGCCAGCATCTTTAACCTGGCCTGATTAATTTTAGCTTGTTTCAGACAGAGCGTGGCAGGAAATATATGTACAGTGTATTCGTACGCAGTTATATAGAGCTAGATCTAGATCGCACATTACATGTAACGGAATTTAACTTAAATCGTCATTAAGTGTCATTTGCTGAGGTAAGGTGTAACGTTGAACTTTTATACCTAATGGCCGGCCAACTCTACGGGGTTCTTCTCGTACGTTTCCAGACACATAAACGCCCTTGGCCTTCTTCAGTCCACCACCACCCTACTAGAGCCCCTGCAAATGAGCTCCCGATCATAAGGTTAGGGGAAGCTAGGACTGGTTTCTGTCACGCCCTGAAGTGTTTTTTATTGAATGTATGGGGGTTTTATTGTTTTAATAAGAATTTTTTTTGAGAGGGGGGGGGGTATTAGTATTTTTTTACTTAGAGCCATTCTTTGACTGGCCTTACTTAGAGCCAATCTTTGATTGGCCTTAATTAGCGCCAATTTTTTATCTTGAAGAACCAGCTCATGCCTTACCTAACCTAGATAAGAACGAACTGATTGGCCTGTAAGCTATTACACCTAAACTCGGTATTAGTTCAAAAATATATTTAATGGCACTATATTACACGTAACGAACCTAATTACACTTAATGTAAGAGTTTTATACATATATACACATACACTACTTGTGTACACACTAGCATACTAGTGCTCCTCCCAGTCTACGCGATGGCAAGAAACATGCATCGGTACCTCATCACTGTTTATGCTTGTCATAATTATGCTATTAGGACACAAAACCTTGTGCCCACTGCAGCTGCAATTCGATCTTCCTTTTACGCTCTAAACGGCAGTGCTGTAAATTCCGTTTCGATAATCACAGCCATTCTTTTGAACAGCAGTCGCAACTTCCATTAAATAAATTATATTATTATTCTGATTGTTCCTACCTACGTTCCTTAACTCAATTAGAACTTGTACACGCTTTAGTAAAAAAACAAAGTTTCGTCATCTCCGCGTCCGAATGCATTGCTGTGTGCATTAAAAGAGCACACACTTGCAAAGAATTTTGAGTTATAATTCCCTCCATGCAAGTTTGGAGACATTTAAAAAAATTCACGGTACCTGCTGAATGAAATTGAACTGATTTCTAACATTTCAACGCCTTTTTTTTTAGTAAACTCAGAGCTGTGTTTACGAGGGCTCAACAAAACGTTCAGACGCTTAGCTGAGGAAATTCGTTTTCTTGACCAGCGTGTGTAACAGCCATTAGTTAATGCGACCGTTACGGTTTTAGTATTGCAGAGGGAAATATTAGGGTATCCTTGATGCAGTCTCTGAAGGGAACAATAAGAACGAAGTTTAAATTTAAGCTGCTGCTGCTCATAGGTCATACGTAGATTTGCTTTCGCATTCGGAACTAATTTTCATATTTTGTGTACTTAATACGGGTCTGAGATATCATCGGAGAACTATGCCATTGTTCTGTGAAGTTCCCACTGGTAGCAGCTGGTAATAAATTTTTTTCTTCCCAAAACTTTTGCAAAAATTGTACGAAGAAATTACGATTCAGATTTACCTCATGTGACTCGTCTATATAGATAAGATTCAGTGTAGATTGCAGGTGGGGCTGCTCTTGAACCATTTTTTGAAACAGCATTTTTCCAGCAATCAAATTCCACCTCATCTGGGCTACTCTCAGTTTAGAGTAGATTTAAATGAGAGTGGAGAGAAAGAAAGAAGGTATTCTGTAGAGAGCTAGCGTCAAATGGATGACACCTGTTTCAATTAAAACCAGTCCCTTTTGGAAGCAATTGTCATCTGTCTCATCGCTTGAAGTATCAGTTAATTACCTGTCTGTGTGCTTTGAAGTTGATAGCTACTCTACATGGTCCTGGCTGTGAGCTTTACTTGGTGCTCAGAGCTTCAGCATTTACGTTTGCGGAATGGTGGGTCGAATTTCTGTCTGTCTTCTCTGCATACGGGAGGAGCGAGATTGTGAAATACTGTGGAGGAAGTAAGTGTTCGCACGCTAAAAGCATCGCTTGATGGTCACCCTTATAAAAATGAGAAACACAAATAAAAATGTTTTACATGTATTTTTTTTTTTTGGTGTAGAATCAGAATCGGCAAATGGAAACAGGAAATTCAATCAAGTATAGAAAATACATACATTTCCAGTTATTGGGATGAAAAAAAAAAGTGTTCGTACAGTATCAATTTGCACAACAGATCGGTATATTTCAATAACCTTCAGAGTAGAATGTTCTACATTGCTGCAGAATGGTAATTCTAGTCAACCTTCAGAAGAAAACCGGGACATTCTGCAATCACTTCTGACAGAGGGCGGGTCTAAGTATGTCTGGACGGCAAGGAAGTGACTAACGCACAAAAAGAACTGGTTACTAAGCTCTGGAAAGATGGATAGAGTTACAGAAAATCTCCAGTGACCTGAACATCCCATTTACTACAATTGGTTCATTCATAAAAGATTCAAAAGACGTGATAGCGTTGAGAACTATTTTAGATCAGGTGCTTCTTGGAAGATGTCTCCAAGATTATGGAGATAGTTAAGACGACAGATAAAAAAAATATCCAAAGGTCATCCGAGAAGATTTTTAGAATAATTTGCGTCTATCAGGAGTTCACGTAACTAAGCGAACAATATGTAACGAAGTACACAGAGACCGTCTAAAGTCGTGCAGACGAAGGAAGATACAACTCCCTTTGAAACGACACAGAGATGCCAGGTTAAAATTTGCAAAAGAGCATGAAAATAAGCAAAATTTTTATTGAGAAAGAGTTTTATGGACAGGTGAAGAACAAAATACCAACTGTCAAATTTGGCGGTGGTGGTATTTTGGTTTGTGGCTGTTTTTCTGCTAGAGCTGTTGGTAAAACTGTCAATATTAGACGGTAAAATAAATAGAGAGAAATATCAACAAGTCGTAAGACAAAAGTTATTGTCTTCTGTACAGAGCCTTGGGCCTGTTCACGGTTTTATTTTTCAGCAAGACAAAGGTCCTAGGCCCTGCGAGGCCTACCAAGAAGTGGCTTGCTGAAAACAACTCCGATATCTTACGATGGCCGAGTCAGTTGACGGATTCGAATCCAATTGAAAGCTTGTGGCGACATTTAAAATCCGGGAAAAAGGTGCAAGAAACCTGACAAATCTGGAGATAGTTTACCAGTAAGAATGGAGCAAATACCTACTAAAGTATGCGAATCGTTCAGTGAAGACTCCAGAACACAGGAAGAGTTAGGTTGCTCTTCAAGTTAATAAAGCTTTTTCTGCTCTACGCTTTTTTTTTCACGCTTGAAAATTAAAATATTGTGTTATTTTCTTAAACATTGAATATGATTTAGTTTTATTTACGTATATTGGCAGTATGCAATCTTACACAGTAAATTCATTTTCTCATTTCCTTCAAGTAATACACTACGGATAAAAAATTAAGTATTTTCATCTATACGAATAACCTTTCCCCCACTTTATATAAATAAATGAATACATAGTGGTCTCCGTACAGTGTTTTGATATTATCATAGTTGTGATTTCGTGGTTTTGCTTCCCTACGTTTCCTGGCATAGAGTTGATATGGCGCATAATCCCTGCTATTCAGAGCCAGTTTGCCATGTCGTTGCGCTCCCATTTCTGCACCAGCTCTCGAGCTAAGCTCTAAAGCTCAGTAAGTGAATGTGACGGACTGCCTGTGCTTGTGAACGTCTCTGTATTCAGGGGTCCGCTTGTGTCGAGTGTACTTCATGCAGCAGCGCTTCGTGGCCGTGTATGGCAGTGCTGCGTGTCACTCACGCCGACACGCTCGTGTCGCCTGTATAGTTGGGCCGCTGCTGTGTGCATGAGGACGTTATGCAGGTGTAGCCATGTTGCTCTAGAGTACGGGCTAATGTTGTGTTTCTTGGTTATCATTACAGTTAGAAAATAGCTAAGTACTGAATGGCTGAAGGTTGTTTCAGTTACACATGTGAACGTCGTTTTTTTTCGTCTATTCGTACCGCACTCATCGCTCTTCTGCCGCTTTCGTGTGTGGTGGCGTTTTGCCACACGAGTTCGGTGCTAACAGGTCGTAGTCCCTGAGGACAACGACAATCTCTGAACGTCTCTTGCTCTCACGTCAGACATATCAGCCGTCTGGTCAGCAGAGTCTGCAGGCACTGCAGGGTTTGGTCAGAAGTGTCTGCAGGCACTACAGGGTCTGGTCAGAAGTGTCTGCAGGCACTACAGGGTCTGATCAGAAGTGTCTGCAGGCACTACAGGGTCTGGTCAGAAGTGTCTGCAGGCACTACAGGGTCTGGTCAGCGGAGTCTGCAGGCACTACAGGGTTTGATCAGCAGAGTCTGCAGGCACTACAGGGTCTGATCAGAAGTGTCTGCATGCTCTACAGGATCTGATCAGAAGTGTCTGCAGGTACTACAGGGTCTGGTAAGCTGAGTCTGCAGGCACTACAGGGTTTGATCAGCAGAGTCTGCAGGCACTACAGGGTTTGGTCAGAAGTGTCTGCAGGCACTACAGGGTCTGGTCAGAAGTGTCTGCAGGCACTACAGGGTCTGGTCAGCAGAATCTGCAGGCACTAAAGGGTTTGATCAGCAGAGTCTGCAGGCACTACAGGGTCTGGTCAGAAGTGTCTGCAGGCACTACAGGGTCTTCTCAGAAATGTTTGCAGGCACTACAGGGTCTGGTTAGAAATTTCTGCAGGCACTACGAAGTGTTTGAGTTACTTTGATGTTCTGCTCATAAAGAGTTTGAAAAATTAAAATGCCAGCTAGGTCTTCATTTCATTTTGCTGCGTGCTTGCCTGGAATATCGTGGAAATATTTAAATACCGTACGAATGTGTTTTCATCAGAAACTAATATCCCGCGCCGTCATGGAATGGCGGCAAAAAATGCCTATTTTACTTAAGCTCCAGTTGCCTGCACTCCTCACCGCGGCACTGTCCTAAGTATGCACATTAGCTTCTCGGCTGCAGATCGTCCGTTGCTTAAATTCAGTCTAAAATTTGAATTGTGATCAGCCTTCTCCGTACCGGCGGTTGTGAAGAAGCTAACAACAAGACAAAATGAACAGCGCAGTTGATGATAAAAGAGCGCAAGGGGCAGCTCGATAAATGGCATACCGTGGTACCTTAAAAAAATGAATACCTGGGTAGCACATTCCTAGTATCAAGAATTACAGAAAGAAAGTGAATTCAAAGGAATGCTCGTTTCAACATTGAAGAATTAATTTTGATGACTTCGATATAAAAACTGAAAGTGTGCTCTGCCCAATAACAATTCCAACTAGAGAGTATTCTGATAGCGCATACCTCCGCCAAGCAAGGTTACGACAACTAAGAATTCAAATTGGTTTTGAAATCATGATTTTTTTTAATCATCATCAAAATCTAATCATTTGTGCCTTTCGATAGTAATAGCAGTTTCTGTAACTTTATTGAAGATCGTTCATAAATAGGCAGACAAACGTACAAATAAACAAACGAACAGAAGAACGGATTTTCACCAAAAGTTAATCATCTGTTACCGTTGAAATGCCTAGCGATCCCTGTAAATTTTGTGAAGATCCGTTCATACTTTTCGAGTAATCTTGGTATCTTGGAGGTAATAACCATCCAGTCATAGTGACTAGCGGGATCCATGGAAATTCCACTGTTAATGTTTTCACTTACCTTAACTTGACCAGAGGCAGCGCTTCTTACTTTCCCTACCCCGTCTAAACTATGATGTCCGCTCACCCTGTCTATCATTACGCAGTCCGTCTACCTTGCACTTCGTCTAACCTCTCGTAGTATTCTGATGTCACCTGTGAATCTCGCGTTTATTCTGCCAGCAAAGAATTCGTACTCCTGTCTTGATAAAGACAGTTTGCCTGTTCTGTGTTCTGTTTCGCACAGTGTACATTCAATTTGGTCTCATAATCATACATGTTTCAATTTTTTGTCGGTCTGTTCGATTTGTTTCGCACTATTATGTGACATCGATAGTTATCAGTAGCATATTTTTTCTGCCTTGTGTGATGCGTTTGCTATGTGGTGTTGAAGTTGCCGCTGGCGACCCTATAGGAAGATCTAATAATGAAATGCTTGGTAGTGAAAGAAGTTTCTTAAAATTTACGTAAAGGTTTGATTGAAGACTCGGGGTTGATTCCCATCTTCTGTATGTTTGGAATCACAGTAACAGTTGAAAAAGAAGAATCGCCGTTTTACAGGCCGTTTTACAATTGGTCATGGCAATTGAGGCCATGACGTCGCTAACGTACTTACTTTATTAAGCATATAAAAATAGGGGCTAGCGGAGCGACTGGCGTGTCAGTCCTCCAACCTCAAACTGGTTGTCTTAGCTCGGACGGGCTAAACCCTCAACAGGTGGGGTGCAACCTCTTTGCTTGGATCGTCCAATACGAACAGTCCTATCGTAAATATGTCTCCTCCTACATACGCTTATTCGTCAGCGCCCTGATTACAACATCATCGAGAGTTTCCTCACAGGAACTTCCCACGATTGCGTAGGAAACCCTCATTGTTTAACTCTCTCTTCAACTTTTGGTACCGCCCATTTTTTCATACAACATCGAACGTCTTGTATTTTTAAGGCAGAAATGGCCTTCTTCCCTCGGCTAAGCAATTCACGCTTCACCGAATTTCTGCTCATTTTATTTATGTTAATCTCTCGAAGTAAACCTTGGTTCCCTAAAACTACAAGAAGGTAGTTCCCACGACGCCACCTGACAGAGACCATTTGTTCGATCGGCTATCCTTTGTTGTATATTTTTTAAAAGAAGCTCTCTCTTTAGAAAGACTCGATATTCTGGGCACCTTTCGGAAGGTAACAATATAGACATCTGCTGTTCTTAGTGAGCTTCACAGTAAAATATATTACGTAGTGTCGTGATGAGTATTCAAAATTACTTATAAAATATAGCGTGACCGATTGCGTCTTTTTGACAATTACTTTTTAAAATAAGGAATATCAAGTAGGGTCGAAACTATTCGAATTTACGGCAGGAATTCTTATAATTACGACAGCTACGCAGTGACAGACTCGGCCAATTCTATCAGTCACAACCGCGTAACCCTCTATATTCAAATGTCATTGTATTTTCTTGGACATCGGACAGTCGGTTCAAAAAATATTTTATTGTCGAGATGTCCAACACTACCCGCTCTGTTCTCCCGCACCATATGGTAGTTTCTAGCTTGGCATCTGGCCCTTCAAAGAATGTCTTCCTCCACCAGCAGAGTGAACGTGATACGGCGTGAAAAAATTGCAAACAGATGAATATGATACGAATGAACTGATCATGTCTATTCTTCGAAATTGACTGAAAGTTTTTTTCAAAAAGTGAAAAGATGACAGCTATGGTTGAACTTCCTCTCAGGGAAATCAGAGCTTCTTGCAAGTTGAATTTTCCCCTATCTAATACTGAAAAGTGTTACGTGCAGGCACATGGACTGACGGACGAGTACGGACGAATGGCGCCTGAAGTAGAATTATATTATTGATATAGATGTTTACGAAATGGACTTGAAAATGTTTTAGATTCTTTCAGTAATTGTATATTTCAGTTTAAGGGATAGATGGAAATATTAATGCATATAAATTTATCTAGAAGTAAGTAAATGTAGGCAAGATACCGATGCGTATTATTGTATTGTGTATGTATTGTTTCTGAAATGGAAATTTGAAGGAAGACTGGTGTCGGTAGGCTACCCCGTCAAGTGGTAGGTACCGTATAGGGTGGATCATGATGATAGAATTGTTATGTCTAACACACCAATGTTATTTCATTCTGGATATTTTACTCCTTCCAGTTTATGCTTCTACTACTGATGTTTTATTCCGTTCGTCTTTCTCCCCGACTTGCTCCTATGCGCGTTTATCCATTGTGAGAGAACCCTCTCGTATGGATTTCACGTTTTTGTTGATATACTATGTGTATTTCCCTTTCTTTCCCCATGCGATAAGTACTTCACTCTACTTCTCTTATTATGTTTTTGCCTTGGGTATGAAAGCATAAACTAGCTTATACGGTAAAATGACATTGAAAATCATGGTATTAGTGAGGGGTTAGTTAATGATCGCTATTCATGCTCTGTTTGAGCGTGTAGAAATGATGTTTTTTGGGCCGTCTTCACGTCTGGGTAATTTTTATATTTCAATGTCTAGTATTTAATTATAGGAGTTGGCATGTTGTATGCTTTTCTCTGCTTGTATGTTTGGAGATATTTGTTTGCTACTCGCTTTACTTCAGTTTAGTCGGTAGAGCCAAGTACACACGACTGAACGTGTGTTTGCTCTCTGTACAGACACGAGTGATACACTTGATAGGCTGCGGCGCGCGCTCTACATTGATGAGACTGGGCAGTTAGCAGGTAACATGCAATGTTAGCAACTGCCTAACGCTGCAGCGAATGGTTAATTCACTGCATAAAATGTCTTTTGCGAGTTGCTGTTGCCTGGTAAGAATGAGTCCTTATTAGGCCATGTTAGAGAGCGCGCGGCCCGCCGGAGGGAGACGGTTCCGCTGCTGATCTGTGGCGCTGTCCGAGGGCGTGTGCCGCCCTCCTACGTACGTAGCAGCCCTCGTGTGCAGGGGGGGGGGGCGAGTGAAAGTGGCCATGTTTGCGCTGGCCACCGCAGCGACATGGCGTGTACACAGTTGTGCAATGGGACGGCCGTAATCTGCATTGGTCGTAATCTGTATTGGTTGCAATCAGTATTGGCCGTAATCTGCATTGGTCAAAATCTGTATTGGCCGTAATCTGTATTGGCCGTAATCTGTATTGGCCGTAATCTGTATTGGCCGTAATCTGTATTGGCCGTAATCTGTATTGGCCGTAATTTGTGTTGGTCGCAATCTGTATTGGCCCTAATCTTTATTGGTCGCAATCTGTATCGGCCATAGTCTGTATTGGCCATAATCTGTATTGCCGTAATCTGCATTGGCCGTAATCTGTATTGGTCTTAATCTGTATTGGTCGTAATCTGTACTGGCCGTAATCTGTATTGGTAGTGTTTCACGTTGGAACAAAAAACTTAATTTTGAGTGCGTACCTACTGGAACTATGCGGCACTTGGTATGTTACTGTATATGTAAAGGTTGCATCTGTACCGCAAGTTCCGAAACTAACGTGTTTTGTGCTCTCAGTTGAGCTGTTTACTTTTATTCTAACCTTAAACTTCATGTGCCCGCTCAGTGCCTATTATTACTTCACTAATTGCAAGGCAGCTCACATCGAAGACTACAGTGCGGGTACTGGTGGGGAACTGGGTGCGCTTCCCCAAATCACTATGGAGAAAGAATTTGGTACCTCGTACTGAAGGGGACTCGCTCCATACATTATCTTAGTCGTAGCCAGGTCGTCAGGCCATCCCTCATTCCCTGCCCGGTTTTATTGCTTTTCTAATTATGCTCTTACGAATGCTGCTTGATTCTGTTCTTGCTTATCGTTCCCGGCCGGCTGTGTCCATGAGCGGTGATCTGCAGTGGGAATATCCATTTGCATGGGTGCCACGTTTGTCATGTAATGCTGTGTCCCGTTTTTACTCCTCTCACTGGATCACAGTGTACACTGTGAGCAGGGAGGCTCAGACTAGAGACAGTAATAGCAACAATAGTTCCTCGTGATGGAATATATAAGGTTGGAACGAAAGTTCCGCCCCATTTCAGATTTAAGATTTTTTGTGGGATCTTAAAGTCATTGTTCATTATGAGCTTCTAGGAGACTGTCAAATAATAACTTTTGAAGTGCGCTGTCAGCAGCTAACCCGGTTAGAGACAGTTTTGCAGGAGAAACGACTTTCGTTGGTAAACAGAAAAGGTATGATCCTCCACCAAGACATCGCCAGACCCCACACTGCACACTATCAGTGACTAATAATCTCGTGGATGAATTTGGTTGGGAAATTTTGATTCGTCCGCCATATTCTTCCGACTTCGCTCCTACAGATATGCATCTCTTTAGAAGTTTGCCGAACCACATATCAATACAAAGGCTTATTTCAAGAAAAGAGGTTGATATTAAGCTAGCTTCCTTGTTTGAGTAAAAAAAAAATCTATGAAAATGGTATCGAAAAGCTTAAGAGGAAATGGGAAGAGATCATTGATAAAAATTGTGATTTTATGCTGATGATTAAGCAAATCGTATTTTGCTTAATTTCTATTTTTATATCAAAAACCATAAAAGGGACAGAACTTTCGTTCCACCTGATAAGTATTCTCTATCCCGTGTTTGTCCCTGGCCTGGCCTTGTGATTTGTGTCATGCTCTCGTTCGAAGAGAGGATATTGCTGCTCTGCATCAGCTGGATTTTGAGAGCAGCAGTTGCCGAAGTGACGTCTTCTTATACTCGTGCTTTGAGTGCAGCGATGAAGTGCATTGGTCAGGCGCACTTGTATGCACTTCAGTAGTTCCCACGCAGTGATGAAGTGCAGTGATCAGGCGCACTTGTATGCACTTCAGTAGCTCCCACGCAGTGATGAAGTGCAATGATCAGGCGCACTTGTATGCATTTCAGTAGTTCCCACGCAGTGATGAAGTGCAGTGATCAGGCGCACTTGTATGCACTTCAGTAGCTCCCACGCAGTGCGCCGGCCGCTGTACAGCGAGCGTCTGTGTTGGTGAAAGTGGCCGCGCTCACACCGGGCAAAATTTGGAGATTTTGATCAAGTTTAAACACTTTACAGCCCAGGTGGATCTCAGGGACCAGTTTTCTAGGCACTGTGTCAGCATATAGACAGTAAAAAGTTAGAATTTCGTCTGCTGTTTCGCTGTAGACCTGGTACTGCTGTATTTTATATGCCACGCGCCACTTTGAGTAGCCACCATACGCGTGTACCGTATATGTTACATGGGTCTTCGATGCAGTATTTATTCTTTACTGCCGAATGGTATAGTTCCGTCGCGTTCTAAACGACTTTCCGTACAAATTTGGACGTTTTCGTACGCAGTACTGGGTGAATCGACGTTTGTCTGCGCGCGTTTCTCGCCATAATAACAATAATCACAGATCAGTTTATGTGTTTGCTAATCTAAGGAAGTTGCAGTATTGCCTCCAGTTGTTTAAAATACAGTAGCGCTCGCTATATTAATTATTTATTTAATTGCTATAATGCAGACTCTGCAACGCTGTTCACGCTGCAACGATAGTGTTGTCTTCACGGCACGAGATGCGACAACCATTGCTATGCAGTTCTTTTGGAATGGAGGAATTTTTCACAAAAAAATAAGGTCACCGATGCTCCATCACAATCGCTCTCCTATAGCCATTTCACCGTCAGCTCGTTTTTTAGTCTAAAATAACAAAATTACACAAGACTTGCTCTCGGTGTCTACTCCAGCTCGCCAAGTCACCATTGTTGCAGCTCAGATAGAGCGCTGGAGAGAGATGTTCATTTGCACCCTCAGTGTTTTTTTGCTGGTTCAGTTTCGACATAATTGTGGCTTGCTGGACCTCAAGGTGACTAAATAACCTGCTGCTGGCCAGCAGTTATACCTCTCCTTTCTTTTAAAGCTCGGACTGTGCAGGCTCATTATTTAGGAGTGCATTTCTTCCTTGACTCTGCTGCAGATTGTGAATTACTGCTCTTCTGTTGACGGTTTTCGTACATGGAAATAACTGTCGCGAGCTTGAACACTCGCCACTGCCGACAACAGTACGAGCAGTGATGCTCTTTGTTCAAAAATCAGTTCAGTGTCTCTAAGTAGGAGCTTCTTTTACGTCCTCTGCCAAGTGTTTCGCAAGTTTAGTTATTTTATTATTCGTCGCTATTATTTGTTAATTCACATTGGTAGTATGTTAGGCAAAGTACCATATCTGTAGAAAAGCACGTCGAATAAAGTCGAGTGTATACTTAAAATATTCTATTGAAAGATTATTTTTTAACAATTACTTGTGTATAAAACACAGTGGGGATTTGAATTATTTGACGGATACTGAGACAGTTGTCTCTTTGCTTCATCCCTTCTTAAGACTGCATGTGTAACACTAAAATCCTTCTCCTAAGTGAAAGTTTACCTACAACTTATCTTTGGCTCTGATGCATATTTGCGAGTGTTTGTATTTTGTGCCAAAGTTAAGCAGCCACAAGTTGCGCTCTCTTCCGGCTGCAAAATGCTGTGAAGAATTTGAACTTAGTTAAGCTGACCTTTCGAAACAAAATTGGAGCTGGATAAGTATTTGCGCTTTCAGTTAGATTAACCCTATCTGCTCCAAGGCGGTACAATATTGTACCACCCTACCGTTTTTCGTTCACAGTTCTGCTCCCAGTGATATTCAGCGCCTAAAATTCCGTGACTTTTCTCAATTGAACATGACTATCAATAAAATTCTAATAAACCCGCACATTACAGCCAAAAATATAGATATTGATAAAGTTATAAGCATTTTTAGTGGGCGGTACAAATTTTTACCGCCTTCGCACTCAAGCGGCTGAAAAAATTGGTAACGGATAGGGTGGTTAACGTGTTGTTAAAAAAAAATACCTACCCAATTTCACAACATTTTTATCTTTGACAGCTAAGTAGCCCTAAAGTGATTTTATGCATGTCTTAACTGCTAGGATTTCCTTGCTGAAATGACACTCCCATCAATTTGGAATGATGATTTAGAAGTTGAACAGCATTGCAAAGAAGTTTGAAACCCAAAAGCTCTTGACTTAGGAAGAATAAAAACAACTCTACAGCAATTACCGCCTAGTTATGTGCGCTAATTAAAATCCAACAATAAGCAAACCTATTAGGCCCATTGTATCATTTGTGGGGTCTCTAACTACTATCCAAAATTTGACTCCAGTAACTAGTCTAACTAAGCCCAAATTAAAACTAGGGCACTCTGAGAGCGCATATACCTCCGCCAACAAGCAAGGCATGGTAACGAAAAATAAAAATGGTTCTGAAGCGCTTATTTTCCTCGTATCAACATCAAAATCTAATCATTTGTGCCTTTTAACAGTATAAAGAGTTACCTACTGTAATTTCTCGAAGATCCATTCATAATTTTTCAGATATGCTACTGGCAAACATTCTGACAAACATTAATCAAACATGGAAACGGACATACCGATCATCACCAAAATTTAATCTGCTATGTATTTTAACATTACTAACAATTCCTGTAAATTTCATGAAGATCCATTCATAACTTTTTTAGTTATTGCACTAATAAGCATGAAATCATACACAGCTACAAACAATCAAACGAACGAACCAACAGATCATCGCAAAAATTTACTCATTTACTCTGCGTAATATAGGTACCTAACAACTCACGCAAGTTTCATAAAAATCCATCCATAACTTTTTGAGTCATGGCAACAAGAAAAATGAGGCAGAGAATCAAGCAAACCAACGGATGGACGGATTTTCAAAAATTAATCGTCTGTTCCTCCTAGCATACCTAACAATCCCTGTGAATTTTGTTGAAATCCGTCCATAACTGTTTGAGTTATCTTGGGACAGATAGACAAAGAGACAGACGAACAAACAGGACGAAAACATAACCTCCTTAGCGGAGGTAAAAATACGTGGATGCAGAATCAACGTTGGAAACCATCACCATTCCGGGAGATCATTGTCTCGTGTCATTCGATATTAAATAACTCTTCTCGCTGGATTTAGCTATGCAGTGTGTAGAAACTAAACGTAAGCTCCACCGAAATGTCATACAGGACTCTACCAAACTGAAGTCTCGCGAAATTTTGCAACTACTCAAGATCTGCATTGATGCTAACAACTTTCCATGGAAATAATCCTTCTTCAAGTAACAGCACGGCACTCCAGTGAGCTCCCCAGTTTCTCTAGTATTAGCTGGAATCATGATGCAACGTGTGAAAGAGCAAATTTTAAACGGTTAAATGCTCCCACCTCTGCTCTGTAAAAGAATGGCATAGCAGTTCTTCGAACTACTGCACCAGGTCTTGATGTTGTGGGTGGTTCACACGATACTCTCTTGGCAATGCTTGGCTGTTTCCTCAGCTTTTGGTCCCCGTTGTACATTTTTTCAACAAGAGGCTTTCTCTTGACACAAAATGTTGGGCAACTTTTAAAAATGTGCTGTTTCTTGGTGAGCTTCGGAGTGAATATAAAGATCCACAGTGTCGTGATGGGCATTCAGAATCAAACACAATATAATAAACACCGTCGTGTGTTTATTTGGTTATATATTTTTATATACATGTATTTGTATTTTTCGTGTCCCCCTCTTAACAAAAAAGATAGGCAAACTTTGGGCAGGTTGTAGGTTTTATAATTACGTAGCGTTTTCATTGAGATCGATGACCATGTTGCAGAAGATGGCAGAAGTGATATCCTTATCTCTTTATCTGAATGTATTTCTTGCTTGAAACGGTTCTTGACAGACGTGGCAGTAGACACAGTGAAGTCTTTCAGCTTTCTGCTTTTCTTTGACGAAGAGTTTTCGCGTCATGAGAATAATTTAGGTTGACTGAAGCTATACCCGTTAGTAGCCAAGATACGCGATGGGTATTAATTTAATTCAATAATGCTCTGCTGCTTACTAATGTAAAAGCTTTTTGCACTTCTTTCAAAGTGGGGAACGGTTGTGCTGCTATAGATGAATTAACAGATAATTTTAGTTGGCGTATCCTCCTGAAACGAAACATATTAGTAATAAAAGTATGTTAAATGAAAACGGGAGTTCAAAGATTTATCGCGGTCATTTTTTAACAGCGTGGGCACTCTAGGCCTTATATAATAAAACACTTCGCGTACTTATTTATAGATTTGTTTCGTGTCCGCTCTTAAGGAAATAGGCGAAAAAATGGCCAGGTTGTAGATTTTGTAATTGAGTTGCGTTTTCATGGAGATCGATGACCAGATTGCAAATGATAGCGAAACCCTTTATCTAAATGCACTTCTTGTTTGAATTTTTTCTTGAAATCGAAACAATATATGTGCAGTTTCTGGAGTCCGATTTTATACCTTTTTTCACTCAGGTCATAATGTATAAATTCAGCAGATGGTTAATGAAGCGCTCTGGAGGTGATGATTTTTCACATGCAGTAGACAATTATTTCTTTTAGCTTACTGTCTTTCTTGTTTGACGGAACAGTGTACTCTTCATAGGCGAAAATTTCAGGACTTCAAATGAAGCAGATATTTGTGTTGGAAAGACGGTATCATTGCTACGGAGCGCTCACATTGTTTCTAAGCTGACCTGACAGGAGTTGCATCCAGGTTTATTGGAGTGTTTTACTCAAGATTTTACTTCCGTCTATCAGTATAGAAGACCTAAGGATGAGAGCACAACAAAGGATCGATGAAGAAAATGAAGAAGCAAGTCGGAGAAGATTCCGCACCGGCCTATCGGTATTAGGCAAACATATTGATTATTGCATGAATTTTTCCACGTATGGGTCCACTAGTTAATTGTAAAACATACATACGCAAACTGATTGTTTCTCATCTGATGATTATTGAACTAGAGCACTGTGAGAGCTCATACCTCCGTCAAGCAAGGCAATGGTAACGAAAATTTCAGATGGGTTCTGAACACCAAATTCTAATCGTTTGTGACTTTCGGCAGTATTAAAAATTTCAGTAAATTTCTTGCTAGCAAACATTAGTCAAACACACAAATAGACAGACCGATTATAAAAAATAATCATTTATGTCTTTTAACATTACTAAACACTCCAGTATCCTGTAAATTTATAAAGATCCGTACATATAACTTTTTTAGTTGTTGTGCTTACAAGCTTAAAATTAAGTACAGTCACTAACAAACGAACAACAAGCAGATCATGTAAAAAATTTCGTCTTTCACTCTTCCTAATGTACCTCACAACTCATGTAAATTTAATAAAGATCCGTCCATAACTGTTTGAGTTATGGCATTAAGAAAAATGAGGCAGACAAACAAAGGGATAGACGGATGTTCACCAAAAGTTAATCATCTGTTCCTCCTAAGATACTAAACAATCTTTGTAAATATCGTCAATATCCGTCCATAACTTTTTGAGTTATCTTGGTGATAGACATACAGACAGAATAACAGACTGACAAACTCGACGAATACATAAGTTCCTTGGTGGATGTATTATATGTGGAGTATTAAGTAGAGTCGGAAGTACTGTAATTACCGCAGGCATTATGATACGACATGACTCATAGTAAAAAAAATGGTACTCTGTCTGCGCACACTCTAATAGACTAAAAGAAATGGAAATAATTATGTGTTGTGGGGATATCCCCGTCGCTCTCCACCAACTCAGAGCTTTGCCTACAGCCTGTGAGTTTTAAAATTCATCGCTGATGATTAGCGTTGAAGTGAGAGCCATGGGAGCTGCTCTCACTGAGCGCTCTGACCCGCGACTAATGAGCGGCCGGCTGTGTATGCGACCGTTCGGAATGTCGAGTTAGTTAAGCAAGCAACGGCAGTCCTTCGCTAATTTCAGATGCCACTGAGATTATGCAGTGTGCAATAGGCATTTTGCCCTCTGCTTTAGTCTCATTACTCTTCGCACTAGTCCTATTGTTCCACAAATGCTGCTAGTTCTGCGTCACCAGGAGCAGTTTCGCTGCGTACGTCTGTACACCAGAAGTCTCTGTACTTCTGTCCTCACAGATCATTCGCTGAAATCTTCGTCTCGCCACTTATTACATTGCCTAAGGAAACCACTCAGATCTGCAATTTTCATTTTAAGTATAATTAGACCTCATCTGTCCCCCGAAACTAACAGCCTTGTGCTACACCGGGCTATGAATTTGTCTAAGGTTTTCCCATGTCTAGTGTGCAAAGTGCAAGATTTCCACTATATCTTAGCCATAAATTTATATGGTCTCTTTCGCTGTGTGCCTTTAGTTGTGGTTTTCAAACAAAAGTTTTCATCGTAACCTCCTCTTAGGAACTCAATTTTTGTAGCGCATAGACATTGTGCGGCTGTGCACTACAGCTGTCGTTTTTTACTGTTATTTATTTTTATCACCAAACTAGAGTGTAGCTCACACCTCCCAATAAATCGCGACTGCTGTTAAGCTGTACGGCTCATCCAGATGATCCGGTTTGAAAATTATCTCAACGTTCCAATTACTGCGAGCGCCTTGACAAGTAGCGTACTCACGTTGGCTGTGTTTCAGCCGCTTGCAAATATTTCTGTACTTTTCTCCATTGCTTTTCTTGTTGACTTTCTGCCGCACTCCGAAGTTGTGCCCGAGTGCCCACCTCGCTTGGGCGTGAAATTCACAGCCGTCGTTGACTCGATGTTTATGAATATGTTTACCGTAGAGCACGCGCTCTTATCGGCGCAGCGAGCGTGTCTGCACCGCCCTCGTTGTGCAATTGTGCTCACATTTAATTGCTCTCAAGGGACGATAAGTCGCACTTGTTTATCGCCCAGCTCGTAGGAGCCGCGGCCACAGTCACCTCACAGTTGTCAGAGTAATTGCTAACAAATGTTACGGGCTGCACTGTACGCTTGTAACTTACTCCAAACTGTTCTCTAGATCTCCGCGCACGTGCTCGTCTCGCTATATGTATTTCGTTCACAGATATACATCTGATGTTCACATCGTAAGCCTTTCTTGCCCTTACCTTCTTCTCGTTTTATTGTCGGAAACATGTTTACCCTGTTTCATCAAATATTTTTCCGTTTAGAGCTTAATTACTGCGACAGCTTCACATCTTGCTCGCCCAAACACAAAATTTTCGTCCAGAAACAGAGTTGCGCCGCAGCGGTCGTTGTCTGCTTCTGGCATTGTGCGCCCGTCTGGCCATCGTACCGTTTGACCTTTTTTCGCACCTTCGTGTCGTGAGCAAGTTTTGTAATCTCACGTATTGGATCCCAAGTTTCCGTCCTGACACCAGCGATGTCAGTCCGTACACAACTTATGTTGACCCTAACATTAATCGCAGATCAGCACTGCAAATTCACAGAAGCAGAAGTACCAATTAGCTTCGCTGGAAATCTCTTGCGAAAGGACGCAAAATTCAGTCCGATTCCTGTTGAGAATTCTACTGGCTCTTGAGTTAGTCATTCTCGCGTGACGGAGGTGACACATCTACGTTATTGTCATCGTTGGATGCTTTTGGAATGTTTTTGATACCCAATTTATTTGTTACACTTTTGCTACACTATCAAGTTACTAGTCAGTGTTTGTGACCCTGCTCCAGAGCTTGTAATGCATTAAAGGAAGAAAAAGCAGGGCGAAGAATCCGTCGTAAAGTGCCGAAGTCGACAGCAGTGACTGTGCACTCCGTTGCTCTACGCTTCAGTCCCACTCTGAATGCATGACCGAAGTTACATCGTTAAATGCCTCTGCCCTGATGCAATGGCCATTTCCTCACCCTGGCTTTTAGAGACGATATTTGAATGTTGTGCTGCGCGCAATTTGTAAAGTTCCCAGAGCGTTCAGACTCGAGCTAGGAAGGAGCGGTGGTGGCGGTGCCGATGAACCGTGACGAGGTTTCGTCACTTTCGGCTCGGCGGACCAAATGTTTGAGTGATGAAGGGGAAATAATCCAGCAGGTTTGGTGAGGCTCAGGGCAACTGAGAGCAAACATGAAGCGTGTAGTGAGTGTGTTGTTGCTGCTGGCTGTAGGGAAGGAAAAGTGCTGCTGTNGATATTACTAGAAAATTACGATATGTACACACAGCGTAACACTTCCCGCCATTTCGAGTTACAGCTGATCCCCCGTTGCTGATTGGCTGGCTATCGTGCGCGTTGCAGGAACTGCTTCTGCTGCTAAGTTGGCTTAACTTGGGTTTGGACATGAGTCGTTAGGCTAAACGCAGAGAAACGTTGACCTAGTGACTTGCGCTTGAAATTTAAACGTAACTTTGCGACACTTTTGAGCATCCTCCCCCAGGAGCGTTCAGACTCGAGCTAGGAAGGAGCGGTGGTGGCGGTGCCGATGAACCGTGACGAGGTTTCGTCACTTTCGGCTCGGAGCTGGTTTACAAACTCACTACTTCCCCTTTATTAGGTCGTCCAAACCACTCCGAGTCCCGTTGACTCTCGTTTGTACTTCGCACATCACTCACACAACAACGACGACCGACATCCCTTCCTTTTCACGACGACATAACCGATCAGGGCGGTGGAGCTCCACTCGTGTGGCCGCATCTGGCGAGCAGTGGCTGTTAGGGGTCAGTGCCTCTAAGTCTCTTGACGTAGAGGTTATACTGTGCTGCGAAATGTGGGTTTTAGTAAGCACTTTAGTATTTGTATTTACTAAAACTTATATGCAGAGTGAGATAATAAATTAATCAACATTGTAATATACTTACCTCAAATATATATTATATTTATTTATATGTGCACAACACACGGAAACGGATCCCAATCAAGTGTAGCAGAGGCATTTAATCATGGATAGAGATTCTTGCCAGGCGTTGAGCGAAACTTGACGTAGCGACGTGGACTAGAGAAGGTAAGCTGCAGCTTCCTTGGCTGCGAGAAGCCAAGGCCCATTTGCAGTGCAGCCAACCTAAAAGAGCGCACGTGAAAGTATTACTAACAAAAAAACAGAAATGGCGGATATTTTTACTTATCTTGGCTACCTTGCAGCACCTTAGAGCTTCACCGTTTACCTCGACATGGCGGAGGCTAAGTTCAGAGCAACAATGAGCATATATGCTGTAGATGTGGAGCGATGCGTCCCATGGCTGCCAAAGATGCAACCACAGCGAAAGTTCTGCTCTCGTATTAGTGTCGGGCTATTGTTACGTAAGCCGATGAATTTGTTGTCTTTTATTTTATTCGCTGTTGCAGTTCGCGTGGCAGTTATTAGCATTTCTATCTAAGTTTTCCAACATTTTGATTTTTGATTAAATTTTGTTAACCTCGCTCTAGCGCTTGTTGCTGCCACGATAAAACCAGGACCCTTTTGTAGTTACAACCTAACGTCCGTGTATTGCACAGCACAGTACTGTCACTACGAAACTCTTACGTTAGTGGCGGTGTTCTCGCGGCCTGCTCTCAAGCTTGGCACTGCAGGAACATTCACTGTTCCGTCGCGCTGCGCACACGACAGCAGTAGAGTGTGTCCGTACTGCACGCTATGTGTCGCAGTGTGCAGTGCAGCGCACGCAGTGTTATGCAGTGGCTCGCTGTCGCTCACTGGATTCGTGGGGTGTAGTTTTGTGTGCTGCTGCTGCCGTGCTTCTCCCGTTTATGTTTTACCTCACCCACACACAATTCAACCGCTATAGTTAATAGAGCCAAGTACGTCAGCTAAGCACATTTGGTAGAGCGGGCCAAAGCTGATACAACAGTTACTCGCAGTCAATATGATATAACCGAATAATTCAAAAAGAAACTATTTGATTTCCAATGTTGAGTGATCTGGTTATGTGCAGTATGTTTAAAATGATATTCAAAGGTGAATTTTGCTTGTTGAAGCATGTTGTTATATTAACGAAAAAAGGTTTCTCTGTGTGTACGTGGTATATCTGTGAAATCGTTAGAAATCCACTTCTAGAGCTAGGAATGAATTAAATAGAGAAAAGCACCCTCGCAGCTTATTCGTTGTCTTGTTACAAAAATAATTTTTCGACTACAGCAAGTTAATTTCTGCATAATGTGTAGACCACTAGCGGCAACATCTCTTGCCTAATACCTAATACCTGCCTGCAGATTTTTTCAGATGACGTGATTTATACATGCTGGAGAAGTACTCTCATTTCACGAGTATATCCTAAAGGCCAAGATGAAGTATACTAGTTGCACTTGAAACGAAAATGCATTACGGGTGATTCATAGATTCCGTTGCTCGTAAACATAACGAATATTACATAAATTTGCTGTGAACCCTATATTCTCAGCCCCCAACAGGCGTACATTCACTAGTAGACCATTCATCGTAATATACAATACTCTGNAAAATGCATTACGGGTGATTCATAGATTCCGTTGCTCGTAAACATAACGAATATTACATAAATTTGCTGTGAACCCTATATTCTCAGCCCCCAACAGGCGTACATTCACTAGTAGACCATTCATCGTAATATACAATACTCTGCACCTTCCCTGACAGAGCGTACGTACTTCACCTTTAATTCGCTTCAGGCATTTCCTAGCGATGGCAAGAACGCCAGGCAACGTTTCACTGACTTCTCTAATTAATGTCTAACAAAATTGCCTAATTCTTTTTCGTAAGTTTTCAGTTCAGTGCTATTGGTTTACTGAGCGAGCAGCCGCCGCGCATCTAAGCTGTTGTTATGAAAAGCATTGCAAATTTTAACAAATTATTTTATTGGAAATAAATAAATTGTTTCTCATTTCACGGGCATGTATCTTTGTATTCGTAGTTTCAACTTATTTATCAAATTTGGTTGCAGAATGCGACACCATTTTAAAATGAAGGTCAGAGTGAAGACAATTATTGATCTAATGTATTTTAGATCAATTGTCTTCGCTCTGACCTTGATCTTAAAATAGTTTCAACTTTATGCACAGATGATGCTGATATTGACCACACTAATTGCTGGTTATATATAAAGTCGAAAAGCTCTTCGGAGCGTTAAAAGAAAGCACGCGTCATGTTAATACTGTCAGTTGCTAACCCTGGCGCAAGGTGCCGTTAGTTTAATCACTTAAATTGCGCCTTATGGTACTATCCTCAGATATCTCTTGAATTACTTTCTTGAATAATTAATAAATTTCCCGAAAACTTGTTATTGCACTATTGGGAGGGGAGAAGTCGAGCTATGTTTAGTCTCTGAGATGTATCAAAGATATACCTATGGTTTCAAACATTTTTGCATTTTCAGTAAGCAAGTATAAAATTAACTCCTGCTCAGATACAACGTTTAAAACATAATGTTGAAGCGCTCGTATCGCAGCAAAGACTGCAAGTTGATGCAGTTATCTGAGTGTGACCAGATACCCTGAGCAGGGAGCGCAGACCCCCTCGGTTGGGGTGGGACTCAGTGATCAGTAATGTGAAGGGACCGTGACAGTGGCGTATCCCCTCGAGCTGTGCGCTATACTCGCGGCTGGGCCGAGCAAACCGTGAGGTGCAGCGGCCCCTGCATACGCGCGGAAATGGTTTATTGCAGGTTTTATGGATGTGTGTATCTTACTCAGTTAATAATGCCATTTCTAATATTTTACGCGGAAGGTAATGAAGAAATTTTGCAAATAAGAACAGCGTATTGTGAAGACCGTGACGTGCATTTGCAGCTGATCTTGATAGGTTCAAATGATTCCTCTCTCTTTCTTTGCTCTATTTTTCAAGAAACTTAATTAAAGCTGCAAGATGACAGGCATACTAATGCTACGGAACGAAAAGCAGCCTTAACTTCCATAACATGAACATCTTGATAGAAACATTGATGATATTGTAATTTGTAGACACATCGATAAAGGCGCTACGTGTTGGCTCTCTAGCGATAGCTAGCCTGTCTTTACTACGCGCATCACTTAAATCTCAAATTGTCGCTAGTTTTTACACATTTTCTTCAGCCTGCCGCTGTGAAGGCAGTTTTTAACTTCATGCTTGTACTGACATTTTCGTATTTTATGTTCTGTATGTTTTTGTTTCACGCATCTTAGTTTTCTGCGAGAAAAAATTGCTAATGTAATTCGTAAGTTTACCGTACTGGACGTACCGTTGTGTTATATAAGAGTTAAGCTTCACTTATTAGGAGCACCCTGCCATGCGTACTCGTTCATGTACTGCACTAATGGCAATAGGCGCGTGAGTGCCGCCTGGGCGCCTCAGGTAAGCTGCTGGCAGGACAGCAGGCCCAGCCAGCGCCCGCACTCACAGTCAAGTCGTCAGTCTGCCAAACCGGATTTGCAAAGCAGATAGTCTTCCTATTCTGAGAAATGGAGGGCGTTTACTTTGGCATTCTGCCGCTACCTGTGTTCTGCTGGTGCGCTACTGCGCCCGTCAAATAAGTATTCGCTGCGCTATAGAAATTGTACTTAGAGAAATGCACTGCGCACTGAAACTGAGAAACTGCTCAGCGTTAAAGTCAGGCTGTGCAGTTGTGCCGCTGTCGCTGACGAGCTTCGCTCGCTAGTGACGACTGAGCGCTCTACATGGCGTGCTAGTGTGTTTTTAAAAGACGCCTTTAAAGGCGTTAGCCATGCTTCAATTGGTGCACTATACACGAGTGTGTTTCATCATGCATTTTTTACCTGAGAAGCAACGTGTGAGTGCATCATGCAAACATTCAGGACTGATGCACGGAGTTCGTAGCATCTCAGCTTTTGACTAAGGGAACTATTGTAATCAGATTTTTCATTTAATATTTAGTGAGCTTATGCTGGATATGTTTCACAAAAAAATTCAAAACCTTTCTTAATGTATTTTATGTGAATTTTGTAATAGTGTATTATCAGTGGAAAATTTGAACTGAATGTGCAGCTTAGTAGCAGTGCTATTCTACTGGAAGTTTCTGCAAAGAGCTGTGGTGTTTCTCGGCCAATGAAAGTCCCTGTTATTCAGTAAGTGCCTCTTTTCATTGATGCTCGTGTTCACTATTGCGTTACCGAGTTGCTACAGTGAGCGCCGTCGCACTTTAGTTTGCGCAATTTTGCTGTACCATCCAAAACTTCCATTCGCTGCGCTGTGTGGATGATATATTGTTTGTGCTCGCGGACTGTTTAACTTGTCTCTTCTATGCTAATCTTCAAATTTTATTCACATAGAGCGTGACGTGACATGGTTGATGCAATCGTTTTGCTTTTTTGTTACTTGTTTCTTTTTCTGCAGCCATTGATTGGTCATTGGAATCATAATCTCATGATTCAGTTGTGATGTTGTAACTCAGAGTTCGTTATAGAGACCTGTGGGAGTATAGTAAACACAACTTCTATGTGTTACCAAAGAGGTATTCGCCTGATTATAGTTCTTACACTAATCGTGCGTTTAGTTGAAAAACCTTCTGACTACCAAAAGTTTCTATCATAATCTTTCAGTTCTTATAACGTTGTTTGTGTACTTTGATATTTGTCTGACCTTTGCGTTGGTGTGTATAGGTATCCCCTACAGCCCTCCAGCTACCCGAGTCAGCACCTCGACTGTAGACGCCCAGGAGGCGGTCGACCGCCTCTTCGGTGCCGGGCGAGCCAAGGTGATCGACGCTGTCACTTCCACCAAAGTCACTGAACATGAAGTCATCCTCGTCAACGGCACGCCTGTGCAACTTGTAGGACCAGATGGAGACGCTCTCAAGAGAGCACTCTTGGAAGGTCGTTTGCCAGACCAAAGCATCCTCAATAAAGTGCTCGCGTCCGTTCTGGGGCCGGATTTGAAAGGAATATCGAAGATGGAGTCAAGCGTAACGGTGAGCTCTAAAGTCACTACGAGAGATACACTCACTGTCCACCACAATGGTAGAGTAATTGACGAGCGAACAGCTGAAAATAAATATGATACCGTTTTACAGGGACACATCGATGACACTTACAGAACCACCGAGGCTGTTCGGTCTATATTTTCATCTACGTGTACAACACCCAATTCTTCCCCGCGCCCACCTATTCGAGCAAGTAGAATGTCTTCTACTTCTAGTAAGAAATCATCATCGAGAGCATCATCTCGGACCAGCCGATCTCCGTCCAACAACAGCAAATCTCCGTCTCCCAACGCTGTAGTCTGTAACAGCAGCTGTTCCTCTCCCGCTATTGGTATTCGGTCTAGTAGAATTTCTACCTCCTCTGGATCATCAGGCTTAGGATCGTCATCCGGCTGTTCATCTGGAGGCAGTCCGCCCACAGACCCCATATCGTCCATCATAACCATGACTTCCTCGAAATCTGAGCCGCCTAGCAGCTCATCCAATTGTTCTGAGACCTCTAAGGAAATTGAAAAACTTTCGTTGCCTTCTTCATCGATGCAGTTCCTTGTGCCTTCTGTAGCGTCCCTCCTTCCGCCGCCCTCCCCATTAGTGGAGTCGTTGGCGAAAGCAGACCTCAACAGAGATGAAACTGACGACTGCGGCAGCCACAGAGCTCAGAACCATAATAATGTAAGTACCTAAAAATAACTAACGTTATTTTCAAAATATCGGTAAGAATCTGTAATTTTCTGACCTAAATACTGCAAGAAACTTATTTTTGATCTCCAAACTCACGTGTATGCTTCAAAAGAACATTTGTTCAACCTATTATATGTCTGTTTGTCACAATCTTCAGCTATGCTTGCGTGAGTTATTATTATCTCCGCCAAGGAGGTTACGCTTTTGTCGATTTTTTCTATATGTCTGTTTCTTTGTTTGTGTGTTACCAACTTATCTCGAAAGCTTGGGCTGATCTTTACGAAATTTACAGGGATTGCTATGCATATTAGAAGGAGCAGATGATTAACTTTTGGCTGAGATTCGTTAAACCGTTTGCTGTTTGACTGCCTCATGTTTCTTAGTGTCATAACTCTAAAAATTATGAACGGATTTTTATAAAATTTCATAAGCTGCTAGGTATATTGCGAAGATTACATTGCCAATTTTTTTGTGGTGATCTCTTTGTCCGTTTGTTTGTCTCTGATTGATTTTTGTTTGTTAGAAATATGACTCAAAAGGTTATGAATGGATCTTTATGAAACTTGCAGGAATTGTTAGACGTGTTAAAAGGCACAAATGGCTAAATTTTGATGATGATCGGTTTGTGTGCTTGACTAATGTTTGTCTTACTGTTTCTGAGAACATAACTGAAAAAGTTACTGACGGATCTTCAACAAAATTATTGAAGCTCTTATTGCTGTCAAGAGGCAAAAATGGCATAATTTTAGTGATGAGAAACAGGAAATCCTAATTTCAGGACCAACGCGAATTTTTCGGTAACACTACCTTGGTTGGTAGAGGTATGCGCTCTCAGAGTGCCTCGCTAGTTGGCACTGCTTCTGTTTGAGAGGCTGTGTACATTTCGCAATGGGTGGTGCATTTTAGGTTTCAACTACTATTTAATTCTTCACGTGATATTCATGAACTAATTTATGTTCTAAGCTGACAAGAGTAGTGCCGAGTACCAGCTCCGACGTACCTGGCTGCTGAGCGCCGCGCTTAATATTTCATACGGTCACTTGCCTGTCTCTGTAACTGCTTGCTCAGTATGCTAATTGCGGCACCAAGTATGCCGACGTGTGCCTGCTGGTTTGCTGTTCTATTTCGATTAGAGCTAGCGTTGTTCTATGAATGATCAAGTCGCCGTATTCATGAGTTCTGTAGATTGGCAGCGCTCTTTCTCGTCCGTAAAATTGTATTGTGCCGTTTTAATAAACATATAGTGACTGCGAAATTGTGTCACGTGCCGCAATCCCGTATTTTTATTTATATAAACTATTGAAAAATTTTTAAATTATTTAGTCGTGTTTTTCGAACAAAAAGTCGCCTATATTTCTGATTACTATCAATCTTATAGTAGATATTTTGACTGTTTTATACGTAAGTTATCGATCGGCTCCGAGAAATGCCAAGAGTTCACATTATTACCTTTACCAAAGATGTTATGTTTTTATCAACTTTGTCGGGTTGACTCTGTCTGACACCAAGATACATACCTCACAAACTTGTAGACGGATCTTTACGAAACTTACAGTAGTTTCGGGTTTGTTAGGAGGAACAGATGATTAACTTTTGGTGAAGGCCCTTACAACACTTTGTTTCTTTGTCTGTCTCTTTTTTCTTTCAAACATAACTCAGAAGCTTATGGACGGATCGTCGTAAAATTTTCACGAAATATTAAGATATGTTAAGTGACTCAAATCGGTAGTCTGTTCTTGTGTTTGACTATATATTTGTCTTAATATTTCTCGGAACAAACCTCTAAAAGTTACTGACAGATCTTCAAGAAAATTATAGAAACTGTCATGAGGCATAAATGACGAAATTTTGGTGATGATAAAAAACAAATCCTGGTTTCAGGACCAATTTGACTTTTTCGTTAACATTGCCTTGTTTGGCGGAGTTACCTGCTTTTCGAGTGTTTCTCTAGTTAATTCCGTAAAGGAGGTTATGTTTTCGTCAAGTTTGCGTGATTGTCTGTTTGTACATCTCTTTGTCTGCCACCAAGATAACTAAAAAAGTTATGGACGGATTGTAGCGAAATTTACAGGGATTGCTAGGTACGTTAGGAGAAACAAATGATTAACTTTTGGTGAAGATCCGTTCATCTGTTTGTATGTCTACATCATTTTTCTTAGCGACATAACTCAAAAAGTTATGGACTTACTTTTTACTAAGAATTTTACATGAGTTGTTAGGTGAACTACGAAGAGTAAATGAACAAATTTTCCTGAAGATTTTCTCTAGTCGTTGTTTTTGTCTCAGTATTCTTTTCATTTTATGCTTGTTAGTAAAATGCATCAAAAAGTTATGAACAGATCTTTATGAAATTTACAGAAGTTGTTAACGATGTTGATACACATAAATGATTAAATTATGGTGATGATCGGTTGGGTTGTTTGTGTGTTGGTCTAATATTTGTCAGAATGTTTGTTAGCTGCATAGCTCGAAAAGTTATGAACGGATCTTCAGTGAAGTTACATAAGCTGTTATTACATTGAAAAGGAACAAATAGAATGGCTGGCAATAGACGGACCAACGGGCCCGTTCCCAGAGAGCAACCGGTACTTACGCTCCGGCCCTCTCTTAGTGATCGCCATGAGTTCAGAATGATTAGATTTTGGTGCTGATACAAGAAAATCATAATGTCAGATCCAGTTTACATTTTTCATTACTTTTGCTTTGCTAGTCGGAAGTATGCACTCTCAGAGTACAAAAGTTTCTATGATATTCATTTTGGAACCAATCACATTTTCCCATATGGAGTCTAGCTTCGGATATGCATGCGTTAGCATTGTCGCAACTGAATCATTGCTGCAATGTTGTCTGCGCAAATGTCTTAAACATTGGCGGGGCGACATCATGTTCTCCTACATGACTGTGTGCCCGTCGTGTTCGTACAGACCCAACACATTCGTCCGAACTCGCATCACGTTGGTCTATTCGTTACGTGCTTTGCACGTTGGTGCCTCAAATCCAACGATCGATTTCCCCCGATGTCGAGTATTGCTCATCATGATTTCCACGACATTGTACGTTTCATGCGACGTTCGGGTCCTTGTGAAGCAGTCACACTCTAAATGAACCTGTGCAGCAGGAGCTGTGAGCTGAGTAGAGCTTGTAGATCGGCTGTGAAGTTACTGGTAATGGCTCTGATGCCGGTCACTCTTGCTTACCCTGCGTGCCGTCATTATTTTAGCGCAATCCTCGTCTTAATTACCTATTTCGCCGCTAAGTTCCATGAACCTGCACTCGCTGAACTGCTTCGTACTAAGAAAGGTTCATATTTTCTGGAAGCCATGGCATTCTTTCTCACCGTTGCCCTACAGTTTGCCCTTGAGCGCTTTTATATCCACTTGCTTCCCCAGCATGCGGCTCCTGTTCTAACCTTATAATAATGAGCACATTACTTCTATTTATCTTATGGGCCTTTTTTGTACTTGGCGACAGCGCACAGCTTTCCTTGTGTATTCTTTTTAGGCACAGTGGATTTCATCCGAATCATTTTCGTTTACTCTCAACATTAATTACATTTCCCAAACATGATACACTGTTACTCTTCAACGCTCAGCGAGCCATTGGCATCAAGCAGTTTTTGCATATGAAATAAGGATGGATTTGTCGATATTGGAGCACTCGCTGAATTTTGGCAACTATCATTTCGTGCCGTAGTTTCAGGCCATTGGTAAGTTTAGCTTATGCAATTCTTAAGTATTTTAAATATCAATGTGTCATTTCCTCGCTAACACTGTTTATTGAAGCCATTGAACCTCACTAGCATGCGATAACTGGCCTCAACTGTGCCACCTCGCGATGTAACGGATAACAGTTAGAAACTGGCCTCCGTGTCTTGGATCTCAAGCTGTGTACGCTCACTAAATTTAGTGTAAATATACACGAAGGTTCAACATTCCTTTTCACTTCATCCGAACGTAATGCTATTGACACTCGACACACTGATGGAAAAACTGCCGGAAACATTGAAACTCTTACAATTATTCTAACAACTACCTACGGTGCCAGTCGCCTAACACCGCTCTGCTTTGAGTCAATACTATTTTTTATCCAAGTTGTCTCATTTTATGCTGAATGGTACAATGAATCAAGCGGGTAAAATATTACATGTCACTGGCACTGTATTTACACGTTTCAAGAAAAGTCGCATTTTCAGCGAAGATTTTTCTTAATTTCTCGTAAGGTTTTCACTTGCCTCAAACCAAGTCAACACTGAGTAGCACTGAAGACTTCGAATCTATGAGTTATCTCATGACTGAAGTCAGACTCTAATTGGTATTGTGCAATGCTCAGAGAATGGTCGAGCACAGCCGATTGCTGTACGTTGTGCACAGATCGGGATACCAATGAGGTAGACATGTTGATATGATATTAGCCCGTCTTACCTACGCTAGCTTTACCCTTCTACCCTCAAGTTTGTCAAAGTTTACCAAGTTTAGCAACATCAAATGCCGAATTTAAATGGCACGAGAGAGCTTTTAATTGTACGGACACGTACGTAATCCTAAGCACGGCAATGTTTGTACTTCCTTAGCCTAGCTATCTATCTGTTACAAGTTCTCACGATACCCTCTTACTAGGCGACAGTAGGTATTTCACACCAAGAGGTACAATCTACATTTTTTTCTGCATGATTGTCTGGCTCGAATTTAAGTTTAGCTGGAGAAATTATTCAATTCTTACCTGGTTAACTTAAGGAGCTGGTGGAGGAGTTTCGGTCCAGGGCGTTGAACTTCGTTGTGTGTGAGACAGTCCCGTACGGCTCGCTTGCATTACATAAGGCTGTGCCATTGCATTTGGCAGAGATACTCTGACTGTATCGTGGTGCCATCTGTACTTATAGCGTCTAATTATCGCCAGTTCTTTGACACTATAATAATTCGTCAAATTATTGTCGTCTGTCGAATCCTTCTAATCTCAGTAATTAAGAAGCTTTATTGCATAAAAAACAGAATCATCACTGATGCTCAGGCCAACAACCGTAGTTATAACTTATAGCGGTTGACGTGAGTGATCATTCTTGATTTTAGATGCGGGGTGTGTCCTTTTAACGATCCTTACTAGTGTTTTCTAAGCATGCGGTGTTCCCTAGTGTCCCACAGGATCGAATCAGTCCTTGGTCTTGACATTATTTGGGAATCTTCGGTTTCTTTTCAGAATGAATTTATCACATCATCCTCTATTTTATGTTCTTTAAAAATATCTAGTTATTTGGGCACTCTTTGGCAAGTTTTATAAAACTACTGACTTGGGTTCGCTGTAGTCTAACATTCTGTCTACAAAATATTTATGTTAATGCAAAAAAAATCCCAAATGTGCGCGCATCGTGCTGAGGCATTCCACGATCTCGTGTGTGTTGGAATGTTAAGCGTGAGGCCTTCCTCATTAACCTTTTCACCTCCTGAAGGTCCTTAACCTTGACCTTGAACGTTCACCTGCAGGTTTTGTCCCTGTTGATGGTGAGATGCTGTACATTGTTAAGATTCAGGGTTGAAATTGTTAGTTGCACACATTTTCATGCTTTCTCTGGTGTGGCTGCATGTGATGTCTTGAAAATTATAATCATATGAGTGAATTTGTTTATTGCCGGCTTCTGTCGATAGTTAAAAGGCGATGTGTCAAGCGTGTCGTAGGTAGCTTGTAATTTAAACGAAGTTATGGATGGATTACAATGACTGCCAAACTCGTGAAACATAGCTAATTTGGGAAAAGCATTCTAGCAGATTATGGAAGAAACGAGAGTGCCCGCTCTGTCAAAAATGACAGCAAGAAATTTGTGACCACCCTTCTTCATTGATCATACTTTCGTTAGTAACATGTTTTTGAAGAATACGCTACGAGGGCCAACAAAATTGTCATAAGCGGTTGCTGCTCTCTGTTGCAATTCGTCTGATGCGCACACTCCTTCCTTCTTTCCCTTTGATGGCATGTGAAAAAATCAGTTTATATTAGGAAACAGTAAAGCTTCTCTGAAGTTAATTTAATTCTGCACCGTGTAACACTATGCCATGATACAGCTTCGTACATTGCATTTTTTGCGCTCAAGCGAAAACTTCTTTGTCAAAGGAGGAAAACGCTGGAAAAGGTAATTACTGCGTCTATTGCACCGTGAAAAATCGCTTTCCTTGTGCTTTGTTGATTGTCTACTCCATTTGCACGTCGTGAACCGAGAACGAAATGTAGTTTGATTGTATGGAGAATATAATCGAAATTAGACTCCATGAGATCGCTAAAAGAAGCTAGAAATATCTTAATTGTTTGGATTTCAGCGTATGCTGAGCAAGAAGTACATATAGTTATTAGGATAAAGATTCCCCCTGTGGCCATCTTCTACAACCTTGTACAATTTTCGCTAATCGATCGATTTCCATCAAAACGCCCCATAATTATAAAATAACAGAATCCCTCCTAATCCGAAGCCTGCAGCCCATTATCAATGGACAAGCCACTAGATCGAATACACCAGTTATTAAAGCCACATGGAGAATTCAGCGCATGAATCAACGGCTGCACCACCGATTAGCTGGTCAGCAACCATAGCTCATCAACCAATCGCCCATGAGTCCGCCTGTCTGCTTGCGCTCCAAAATCTACTTCTATATGCCAGAATTTCCGAGAATTTAGACTTTATCTTAACCACTCAGCGTACTCAACATCCTATCAACTGCCTGAAGGTGACCGATGCTTGCTCGAAACGCGTCACATGAACATCATTAACGTACAACATGGAAAAGGCCATGGAACAGCAGCAACACCAGTGCGAGGAACTCAGCACGGGGCAACTTTTTCACCTAACCGAACATAGAAGCACTCTTTTTAAGCAAAGACAGCTGGAGAAACTCAATAACGACATAGTAAACCTACAATTGGACATTCTTTCTTACCAAACTTGTATAAGAGAGAGGCTGTTACCAATCTTTTCAAATAAATAAACATGTATATGTTATATAGCCTAATAACATACACATTTATCATCATATTATCACACGACATTGTTTACTTTATTGTTTTGTTATAATAAATTAATAATTATACTCATTTCGCCTTGGTTTTCAATGAATTTTTAAAATTCTTTCAGTTGAAGAAAAGGAGCTGAAATTCAATCTCTCACTAGCTTAGCTCTAACATAAGCTCGGTGTTTGAGCTGGCATTCTCCCCGAAAGATTGTTTTTATGTCATTCCAGTATTTTTCTACAAAGTTATAGATATTTTAACTAGAATTTTTTCAATCAGTATTAGTGATGGGTTGTTACAAGTAGCTAAACGTTATTCCGAACAGTTGGTAAAAGTTTCTTTGCAAAACGTCCATCCACCGTTCAAGCGCCGATATTGCTAACACATTCTTAAACTTTAGGGTTTTTCAAATTTATAGTTTCTAAATATCTCCATAATAAACTCACTAAGAATTTTGTGACAAATTTTTGTGAATCGTCTCCTGAAAGCTATACTTATTATGGAGTTTCAAGATCTCTTGCCATTTGCATTTTTTGGAGGTCAAAAGTGTTTTTGCCGCTACTGTTGGTAAAACATTAACATTACTCAGAAGCATTTCTGTACTGAAGTAATCTATATTATAATTTTGCTTGTCCCTCCATTAGTTAGTTACTTAGTTATTACTTAGTAAAAGATTCACTGCCTGACTTATAACATTTTTTAACCTTTGCCTGCATGATACGGTTTGTTCTGTAGAATTTCCGCAGGGCCCATCAGTATTATATAGGGGAAAATTAGGATGATACGGATCTGTGATGTCACTAAAGAACATTGGTTTTTTCTTGTGGAATTTACGTAGATTACAGCCAATTGCTACTAAAGTTATTCAGTCAATTAGTGCCACATACTTCCGGACACTATAGCATTCCCCTGATAAAATAAGACGAGTATATTGGAAGCTATTTTTCACGCTTGTATTTTCCCGCTTCATATTTTTGTGCTCATTCTGACCTAACTCTAAATAAAAACGCAAATCGTTGAAGTTCTGCTGATCGCGATGACGGCAAGTGTTCGCGTCGATGTGCGTCGTATGACAAAATTGTCAAAGACAACTACGGCATTGCAACAGCTTCTGTTCGGCTTGTATCTTCACAGCTTCTTCGACTCAAGGTCTGTCAGGAACGATACTTTTCTAAATTTAGCTACCTATTTTATGCAACAAATTTTGGCAGCATATTGGTCGTGATATTCTTCTTTGCATAATAATTATTTTCAAGTCCAAACTTGTTTGTAGCAAAAACACTGAGCTATATCATCGCCACCAGTTCCACTTTATCTGTTTTAGCGGCCTGGAGGTTGTCTCATTCGGTTCGTAGTTTAAAGTTATATTCACCTTCTCTTCTTTTGATGGTAAAGATGTTTTCTGAATTTTCGGACCATATCTAATCTAATACTAAGAATAACCTTCGTGTGTTTATAAATAAACATATATATAAATATATATATATCTGAGTACTTTGGTAGCAACCCTTCATTAATGCAAGTTTGATTAAAAATAACGCCTGATATTTCATCAAAACAAGCCTTTGTCAATCTTTCTGATTATACCCTTTCAGAGGACCAAGTGAGCTTGCTATCACTTGGCACAAAGTGTCATTTCAAGCCTAGGTTCAGCAAACTAAAAAAAGCCGCAGAGCTAGAAATCTTGT
>LQNS02000231.1:3018692-3031837 GCA_001587735.2 Parhyale hawaiensis
CTACCTTGTGGAACCCCTGATGAAACCTGCGTCCAGTCGCTTGACTCTCCTTGAAGCTTCACTCGCTGCTGCCTACCCGTAAGCCATGCCTTGATCCATCGTAAATAGTCACCCTGGATGCCATGGGCTTCCAATTTTTTCATTAGCCGGTGTTGGGGGACTTAATCAAAAGCCTTTTGGAAGTCTAAATACACAAGGTCCACACCCTTTTCTTCATCTTTAATATCTGTAACTTTTGAGAAAAAGTCCAATAGGTTTGTTAAGCATTTCTGTACTGAAGTAATCTATATTATAATTTTGCTTGTCCCTCCGTTAGTTAGTTAGTTACTTAGTTATTACGACCCTGACGCTGTCATCACTATTAGATAGGAGAAAATAATGGCATACTTTAGGTATCCTTGATACGACCTGAGAAGGGATCAGTAGGAGGAGTCAAATGCAAATTAAAGCTGCCACTGCTCTAGAGTTCTTTAGTAAAAGATTCACTGCCTGAATTGGAACGTTTTTTAACCTTTGTATGCATGATACGGTTTGTTCTGTAGAATATCAGCAGGGTCCATCAGTATTATATAGGGGAAAATTAGGATGATACGGATCTGTGATATCACTGAAGAACATTGTTTTTGTCTTGTGGAATTTACGTAGATTCCAGCTAGTTGCTACTAAAGTTATTCAGTCAATCAGTGCCTCATACTTCCGGACACTATAGCATTCCCCTGTTAAAATATGACAAGAGTATATTGGAAGCTATTTTTCGCGCTTGTACTTTCCCGCGTCATATTTTTGTGCTCATTCTGACCTAACTCTAAATAAAAATGCAAATCGTTAAAGTTCTGCTGATAGCGATGACGGCAAGTGTTCGTGTCGATGTGCGTCGTATGACAAAATTGTCAAAGACAACTACGGCATTGTAACAGCTTCTGTTCGGCTTGTATCTTCACAGCTTCTTAAGACTCAAGGTCTGTCAGGAACGAAACGTTTCTAAATTTAGCTACCTATTTTATGCAACAAATTTTGGCAACATATTGGTCGTGATATTCTTCTTTGCATAATAATTATTGTCAAGTCGAAACTTGTTGTAGCAAAAACACTCAGCTATATCATCGCCGCCAGTTTCACTTTATCTGTTTTAGCGGCCTAGAGGTTATCTCATTCGGTTGGTAGTTTAAAGTTATATTCACCTTCTCTTCTTTTAATGGTGAAGCTGTTTTCTGAATTTTCGGACCATATGTAAGTAGAAGTACCACATGTTCTGGCCTGCCGATGTGTCAGGTGTATTAGTAAGTGTTGTACTTTTAGTGCATTATTACCTGCGTCAAGGAGTTTATGTTTTTGTCGTGTTTATCTGTTTCTCTGTCTGTTTATCTGTCTCCAAGGTAACTGAAAAAAATATTGAGGGATTTTTACGAAATTTACAGGGATTGTTTGGTAAGTTAGGAGGAACAGATGAGTAACTTTTGGTGAAGATCCATTCATCAATCTGTTTGTTTGTCTGCCTTTTTTTCT
The DNA here is from genome assembly GCA_001587735.2 of Parhyale hawaiensis. Taxonomy (NCBI): domain Eukaryota; kingdom Metazoa; phylum Arthropoda; class Malacostraca; order Amphipoda; family Hyalidae; genus Parhyale; species Parhyale hawaiensis. Next base: position 3,020,199 of record LQNS02000231.1, read on the forward strand.
TCAAGCCATAGGCTTACTCCAACTTTTATGGGCGGATTTTTATAAAATTTACACGAGTTGTTTGGTATATTGCAAATGCAAAAAATGAATGACAAAATTTTATGAAGATTTGTTTATTCGTTTGTTTGTTGCTGCGTTTGGTTTTATGCTTGTGAGAAAAATAACGTAAAGAGTTATGAACGGATTTCTGTGAAAATTACCTGAATTGTTAATATTGTTGAAAGACATAAATGATTAAATTTTGGTTATGATCGGTTGGTCCGTTTGTGTGTTTGACGGAATGTTTGCTAGCATTCTAGTTCAAATATTTATGAACGGATTTAAAAAAAATACAAATGCTGTTATTTTTGGCAAAAGGCACAAATGATCTGATTTTGGTGATGATAACATTGCAATCATAGTCTCAGAACCAATTAGAAGTTTTCGTTACCGTTGCCTTGCTTGATGGAGGTATGCGCTCTTAGGGTGCTTTAGTTAGTTTAGGCGTGTAGCGAGTACCATTACAGGTGAATCGTACTACTTTGTGTCATGGCGTCGTGAATGAATCAAAATCCAGATTAACAAAAAATGTTCTTTTGAATTTTACAACTTTATACATAGCCAGTCGCCCTCCGTCTACGTAATGCAGCTCACATATCGATGGAGTGGGGCTCTAGCATAACGCATACTCGCCTTAATGGGTTGAGGACCGTTACGTGGGACCACGCATAATTGCAATAATAGGTTGAGGACCGCTACCCGGGACCACGCACACTCGCATTAATGGGTTGAGGACAGTTACGTCATAAGGGACAATGTGGCAGTGACCTCACGCACTTGGCCACGCAGCTGTAAGTAGAACTGCTTCGCTAAATCCCTCCGCTGTGAGCTTGTTGCATCAGTGCCTGCATTCATGCACAGCACCCGCCCTTCATGTACCGACTGGCGGCCAGTCACACTTGAGATTTTTATTACTCATGTTCACTGGTGCTGTGCATTACGTGGCTGTATTGAGTGGTGGTCTGTGGCTGGCTGGCATGTCGCGTTTGAAGCCTGCATCGCTTATAGCGATGGCGTTGCTTTGATGTTCGGTTATTGGAGATGTCGTTGCTTCTTTTGAGTTGGCATCATAGAAGTTGTCTGCCGTGCTCTAGGTTCTGATCTTTATTTCTCCATCGCTTTTGTGCTGCTTGTTTTGTGTACGCAATAATTATATCATCTGCAGTACGTTCACGGCTCAACCTATTTGCACCCAAGAAAATATATTTATCCGTTGCTTTAACAGAATATTTCCGGTCCCTTCCGTTGTTTCATATTATGTTGATATACCAGTGTATCTGATGAAAATTGTTTGACTTGTATTCCCAGAAGTTAACATTTGGTACATAGTTCATTATAAGTTTGTGCCCATAATAATTGGAGCTGTGTATTACTTCTAGGGAAACTTAGATACTGTATTCGCTCACTCACTAGTATATACATATGACCTTGTATTTTCACTTCAAGGTAACCTTACAGTTCTTAGTTTTAATATATGCGGCCTGATTTTGGTTAACTAAAACATATTTGTCTTCGTGTTAAAATTGGAATTTTTATGCTATGGTAAGGCTACAGAGAATACAGATGCTTTGCCTGTTTGCTCGCCGTGCTGCTGCTCTCATATCAGTACCGCCTAGTGAAAGTCAACAACCTTTACTTTAATGCTATGCCATTTACACTTGTAGAACGGAAGTAATAGCTCTATCGCAGAATTGACCACATCTCGAATATTTGGCTATAAATTTCAGTAAAATTTTACAGAAAGTTAAACTTATGATGCTTATAGTGTGTAAATTTTCAAACGACTAATCGTGCTGGTTCTAGAAAAATTATGTTTTTTTTTTGTCAATTTTACTAATTTCACTGAGCTTCGGTAATAGCTTTTTGACTAAAAAAAATATTCACAGTTCTATATCACCAAAAGAGCAAAAATGAACTACATAAATGAAAAATATATGCAATAAAGAAGAAATCATTAATCAAGAGTGTACAATGACTGAAAAAGTCGTATTTGCCAACATGACCCCCCATGACGTTTAATAACTTCAATAATCCTTGAATCCATGCAGGCAGTTTCTTTATTGCAGAAAGTGAAACTGCCCTTGCTGCTGCAGCAACAGCATCCCACAAAACAGATTTTGAGCTGTACTGCATTCCATTTGTGTAAAATTCCCTTTTCAGAAGGGCCCAGAAGCTTTCAATTGGGTTTAGATCATGTGAACTCGGTGGCAAAACCATCAGTTTCTCTCCATGGCACCCCAAAGAGTCCAGAAATGCTGTGGTAGTACAAGCAGAGTGATAAGGAGCATAGTCATGCATGCAAATCAAGTTTCGAGGCAGCGAAAGTGTTATGTCATTCAGCCATGGGACCAAGGCGTCTTTTAACATGTCACAATATGATGCAGACGTAATTTCACGCCATCAGGTACTTTAACCGGATCTACAAGTCGATCTCCTATGATATCAGCCAATATCATATCACCACCTCCCTGGTGTTGACGTTTTTATGCGTTGATGACACTCACCTCCAGGTAGCACCCAACCCTTACTCCACCCATCGTTGGTGAAAGAATATGATTCATGTTTATCTTCATGTATTTCTCTGCCCATTCCATCCTCAAAATTTTATGTCTTGGGGTCAGAGGAGGCAATTTCAGAGGGGATTTGGCAGAAGCAATGGAGCGAAGGATGTAATTTCTTGTGGTTTTAGGCATTTCAGGAAACTTAGCAGCCATAAAAAGAATTGATTGACTTGTTTGCCCGGGTCTTTTGCGAACCACATTTCTCATGTCTCTATCAGTAACAGTCCCTGAATGCCCAGCATCTGATAGTTTTTTTCGGTGGTGAAGGGTCCTTCAAGAATGTTGTCACTCTGTCAATATGGTGTCCTATATTTCGGGCAATGACATCAGGAGAGGGGCTTTTAGCAGTTTCTTTGATGATCATTTCTTTCTCCATGTTAGTTAGAGCTTTTCCACGCCCCATTTTAGCAAAATACACAAGAAGCTATTATTTTTGTTCACCTCAAAAAGATAAAAAATGCAAAGAGTTGTCAATCAGGAGACACAGCAAAATGTAAACAAACTTAACAGTGTTGCCATATAAGATGTCCCGATTTCCTTGCAAGTTTTATGAAAATTTGATCGCTCAAAAATGAGATATGGTCAATTTTGAGCTAAAGCTATTATTTCCGTCCTAAATGAATGCCACACTGCATATTCCTACGAGAGAGGTAAATGACAGAAAGGATTAACATTTTCGCAAGTCCGTAGGCTGTACACACCATTTCTGACCTGGCGCTCACTTGGCCTCGCACACACTAGTGCATGCAACAGCAACCAACGGCATATTGCAAAGTTTCAAACTTACTCATCGCAAAGCTCCGTACCCTGTGTCCCTTGGCAGCCTTGCCCTGCCCTCTTTCATGCTTGAATTTACTGCTTTTTGTTTGTTTACCTTTTTCGTTTGTTGAAATTCACGTGAGATTTTGAAGCTGATGTCTTGAAAACTGCATTTCCGGTTAGTGTGAAGGGGCGTGCCGCCGTCTGCCGGCACGTAAATAGAGCAGCGGCTACACTGACCCGACGGCAGCTTCACAAACAATGCGCAGGAGATACGTAAACATTGCTCGTGACTTGCGTAAACAAAGAAGGGATGCAACAGTTCGTGTAAACAGAGATTCTGTTTTCTGAACCTTCGCCTCTGTGCCTCCTGAGGCAATTATAAGTTTCACCGTAAACTACTGTAGCTGTTACAATGAACTCATCAGAACGGCAGGCTTGTGTATTAATAGCTTAATTTAAATTTAAGTTCTGCGACTCGGAATTGCAGTCATGCACCGGGCGTGACCGGGTGCTGAGTGAAAGCTAATTTGCGGTTGTAGCAAATTAACGCCAATTCTTTTATTTACTTATTGATGTAGATGTTGCGTTCCTTTTTTATCATATAAACATTTTATGCATTTTCTGCTTGGCATAACGATCGAGGTGGAGCATAGAAAAAATTTGTATATTCTGTGTTGGGCTCATAAAATCCCTTCAGTTATTGAGACTGTTGTCTTTGATTTTAATTTGATAGCGGGTTGATCGGTTCCTATAACGCCTGATCGCCATATTTTGTTCATGGGGACCTTTGCGACTGAGATTAGATTGCTGGCATTAGACGGACCAACAAGCCCATTGGCGGAAAACAGTCGGGACTCACGTTCTGGCGCTCTGTGAGCTATTGCCTCTACTTCATAATCATTTAGATAGCTGAAGAAGAACAGAAGAGGCAGCAGAGACTAAATTCAGCCAAGAATTGATCGTGCAAGCGCCATTAATTGCTGCAGATCTACTTACCTCAGAGACGTTAAGTTAGTTGGAGCATGAATGATCTGGATTACGGTGGCCCCTGAAGCTTTGGCTGTTGGAAGTATATGACTCCTGGAGTACGAGTTCGTAGCTGTGTAGGGTGTTGCTCCCAATGTTTGTCAAGACAGTTATTAAACGCACTGCATTAAGTGGAAGATGTAACGTCATGAGCGTGACAATTTGCTCACTAATTTGCACTCTAAGTTCGTCAAGCTTTTCAGAGTAGTCTGTTATTTGACTCATTTCTGTTATTAATTTAATCATGTTGAGGAATAATTTCGCTCTCATGAAATACGTATGTTGGTGCTGCTATTGTGTTGAGCGTTTCACACTGGTGCAATTCCTGTCGCTTTACTTTGCAGTATAACATTGCAGATTCCATAAAATGTGTCTCGATAATTCCGCCTGAGGTTATAGGAAACTGCAGCTAATTAGGTCACGGAAGTACAGGGGGATTGGGGGGGGGGAGGGGCGACCTTCCCAAGATGACGGAGACCCTGCCGTATGCTGGCCGTATCAATGAAGAGAGCTCATCGGACCGCGAACTGGGTCATATGCCATTACTGTTGTAGGTGCAACGTGTTCTCTCGTTGGTGCTGTGATATGCAAACGCCTCAGGGACACCCTCAGTCGTTATCGATGATATTGTGCTCTTGTGTTCGCTGCTGTTACACACGCGGTCTGCATGACGGACCTGCGCTGAGCTCATCTCTCTATAAGGGGCATTCCAAAGCCACTACTTAGTTGTTGGGTATCCTGCTGTCGGTGTTGCGTCATGTTGGCAGGAATGAGGAGAATAAATAAAAAAAATGGGACCGTCGTAGGTTTTTAGATTTCAGTTAATTTTTTAGTTCCGCTGACTTGATGATATTTACTCAAGAAATAAACTGATGACAGGAAATTAGGCTTCTGCTTGAACCGCAACACTCTATGTGCTGAAAAATCGTACTGCTTTTGGATCCCTGTATCTGTTTTTGTTCTTTGCCGCACCTTAATTACCTACACGTCGAACTATTGTAATATGAGCGAGTTACTGATGAGTCACTAAAACTATGCACCCATTGAAGCGTTGATATATTAACTATTATTTTTGTGTTGACTCGCTCTGGAATGCTAACAATCGCGCATCATTTGCTCTACATCGTTGGACGACACTTGCGTACGCTCGACGGTGTCCCCTGGCACCGTGGGAGGAAATGCAAGCATCGACTCGCGTGTTATCTTCGGCTGCTGCGTTTGCAGCTGCAGGCGATGTCTTCTAAGAGTAGCGAAATATTTCTAGTTATTATATATCCGCAAAAGTAGCAGCAAAGAATCTGCTCGTTGTGGCGAGTAATATAGGCAGCTACATTTGTGAGTGAAAGAACTTCGCTTGGCTCCGCCTAATGAAATTAATAATTACTAGAGCCAGTATAATTGTTTTACTCGCCGTTCTCTTAATTAATTGGCTGTCTCTGTAACAACCAAGGAAGGTTAATTTAATTTATAATATCGTGTGCTTAAGTGAAATGCAGCGCGCTTTCCACATTAATTAAAATGCCACTGGCTGCGATCAGTCCGGTGGAATGCGCTATGTATGGTTAAGGAGGACATGCCCGTGCTTCAGTTTCGTTGGTGTTAGCATTGTTTGTGCGTGCGCATATATGGGCTGCGCGCCCTGCAGGTCCTGCCCGTGCTGAACTCGTGCTGCGGGTGCGGGAGAGTCTGTTGTGAACAGCAGGGCAGTCGGCCAGTTGCACGTTCTGCCTCCGTTGTGCAGTCTCAATGGCTTTTATATCTTTTGCAGTTTATTTTTTGGGCGAGTTTTGTGTTCTGCCTCTTATTTTGCACAATCTGCGTGTGAAACAAAGTATTCAAAAAATGGCTGTAATGTCCTTTCCTTAACAATATCAAAGTTTTCTTGCTCTGCGCAGTATGTGTTACACTTCATGTAGCCAAGCCTGCTTATTCGCTTGAGGTAGAAAAATCATAGCAACAAAACTTGAACAGGTCAATAGACATTCAGCTTCCCAGTTCTTATGCAGTATACATGAAGTTGTGTACATGTTGCGTATACTGAAGATGCGGTATGTATATGCGATTCGTAAAGAGCCATACGTAATAACTTACGTAATCTAATATAGACTATCATCTCTTATTGCTTTACCTTCTAGTCACGCACTTCAGCCTCAAGTTGTGCTGACACCAATTTTGAATAGCTGTTCGCAGGCATCCAACGCACCAATTGGCGAAGGCGTATTGTGCGTTCATGTACTATGTACCAGTTCCGTGCTTCCCTCACGCACTCGCTGTTAGGTACGCCTTCACCAGACTTGTCGCTGTACTAGTGGTGTAGGTACATTTTACTTTGCACGCGCAGTGCAGTTGAACAGGAACGAGACAGTATTGTGGATACTATTTACTTATATACTTACTTATTTACTTGGGTAATTGTTCGCTTATTTATTGACGCAGCAAGTCAATCATATTATTTTTATATAAAACGTGCCGTCCTATCATCGACACATGTGAGCCCAAAATGGAAGCGCGGTAGCGCGGTTCAGCTATTGTAATAAAGCTGATCCTTTATAAGTCGTTCGTTTTATTTTATCGCCGGTATCTTACCGCACTGCCGTGTGCCGTTGTCTTATAAGTAAGCCACTGACCATCGCTGCTGCACACGACTATGATTTGTATCGTACAACTGCTCGCTTCAGTCCAGCAGGGCTGCGCTTCATTTGTCATTATGCATTCAGTTCATGTTGAGCAGGTGTTGCTGTAGTTGCTGCAGTGACGGAGCCGTGAGTTATTTTCCGGCTATGGCCTTATTTTCCGGGTATCTCGTGTGTTTGTGTTCCACAGCACTGGCCGGAGAAGCTTACTCCAGCCTTTGCCTCTGGGCGCTTCTGCACTACATTTCTATCTGATGTGCTGGGGGAAGAGGTGTAGAGTCTCAGTAGAGATGACCAGCTGCAGATCGTAAAGGCTCTATAACTTCACCGTCACCTGCAGATACATTTCAATGTTTCGCAGGTGTGTTTGCTTTCTGTTCGCAGTTGTGTAGTAACTGTTGTTCCTGTCACAATAAATCATCAATGGTAGGCATAATTCAGCGCCCCAACCTGCTCTGACGCACGTGATGTATAGCTTGCATGCAGGACTGTCGCATGTTTCTTGATTACGTGTGGTGACCGACAAGAGTTTATGGCGTGGATTTAGTGTCGATGAGCTGCATCCTACATGTTGTCTTATACATCTCATGCCGACCCAAGTTTTGCTCAAGTTTCAGAGTCCACATGAATCATGAGCGATTCTTATGTTATGATTGCGTATGATGACGTCTGTGTGTTATATCCCATTTACTCAACTAAGTTTCCTAAATTCACCAAAGTTCACTTTCTTTGTACAATTTATAAGGAATTCAATTATGTTTCATGGAAAGTCTAGATTCGTCAACCTGTAATTGTTAATTATTTTTCGGCTTAAACCTTCAGGAGACATGGGATGGGCTATATAAGTCTTCGAGTTAAGGTGTGGCTACTTATGTGAGTTATGCCCATCCTATGTATTGGGGAGTCTCACCTGAGGAACTTTCGACGTCACAGTATCCATTGGCTAGGCGTATTGGACTTATTTTCCTTCGCGGGCTCGGCGTGTGTTTGACATGCGTCTATTTTCGTTCTTCTTATCTGGATTGGAGGTGATGTCTTTAAATGAGATCTTTTAATTAGCGCAGCATAACAATAATTGGCTGGCGTAGCTATTGATCTTTTGCATATTACTGACAGGGATTTGCTTTTATCCAATCAAGAGTAAAGAATTTGTAGAGAGAGGCAGCCCTCTCTGGTCAGTGATCAACTCTAACTTTAGGCTTAGATTATTTAATTATAGCTGATTTATTGTATAGGCATCAAATTATGACTAGCGAACGGCTATGATATATTTTTAGTGTTTTTTAAGTGAACTTTTCGTTGACTGTATTCGCTCAGCTGCACCAGCTAATGTTTCTAAATCACCTATCATTACTAACTGGTAACACCTGTTTGGAACTTCAGATGACAAGGTACGCTGTTATTTTTTCTTTTATTTAGAGTATTTGAATAATTGCGTTAAAGCATTCTATGAGACATTGTGTCGATCGACAGGAGTCTCTCACCACCTTAACATGCTCGCTAACGGCCCTCACACTCTCCAGTGTACATTGCAGTACCTTAGCGTGGTTGCACGACGCACGTACTTCTAGAGGCTGCAGGGCGCGTCTGAGCTGAGGGCGCGAGCCTTCTAGCTACTTCCTGTTCACATAATCGTTAGGCACGGATATATCTACATATAAGTTAGTAAACGACGAACTGTCGTTATAATGAAACTGGTACGTTCTTTCATTGCCTTGATGAGCTGCTGAGGTTCCTTGCGGAACAAGAGGATGCTGGTATAGCCAGTGCAGCGCCTCGGGAGTTTCGGCTGTTACCTCTTATTGTCCTAGTCACATTCTCGTGATACTTTGCATGGAGCAGTCGACTCGTTCGCTGCCTCCGTCTTCAACGCATAAGATTTTATCTTCACATGCATGAGTGCCAGCTGTTGCACAGTCTGAGATCGCTTCATTGTGAAGCTTGTCCCCGATTTATCATGCTTGTGTTTCCCCTGCATTGTTCACTCTACATTCTTGTGTGCTCTAAGTTTGAGTTACAATGCTCACAGACCGACCAGCGTACCTTTGTATACAAAGTGATCACATGAGGTTCTGTAGTCAGTATTCCCGCTAATATGCGGCATGCATCCTTCGTCGGTAAAGTTTATTCGAACTTTGGAAAAAAATGTGTTTAGAAGTCGTGGCAGGAGCCGTTTTTATCTCACTTCTGTATTTCTCCTTCTGTTGTGTGTTTCACTACTTCTGACTGATGTCTCTCATATTGAGCTTGTAGCTGCAATATTCATCACATGAGTGAGATGCTCACCATATTCGTGTGAACCCCCCGTCCCCGTCAGTGCTGGGTCCGTACGGCTCGCGACAGCTCTGGCGACACACCACGCTGCCTCAAGTTGACACTCTATGGCGCTGTGGCACTTTAGTGCACGAAGGAAGAGAATATTAGGGCCATAGACGCCTTTGTGTTGCCCCTCTGTCACTTCCTTAGCGTTGTGTGTGGGCTGAATTATTTGGACATCATATCCTTGGCCATCAGGGACGAGGGGTCTTCTTAGGTATAAGGGAAGTTGCAATATGTGGACGTCTTTGGTATGGCAGTGACGGCGTGTTTTCTGTATAGTATGGGAAGCGCTAACACTTCACGTTGTCTTCATTGTGTTTTCTTTAGTAAAGTAAGGGAAGTATGCGGGAGTGTTTGTAGATGTAAGCTATTTCGATAGTGGAAGCAAAACTGCGTGCAGCTCAGAACTGGTATGTTTTCGTATACCGGAACGCACTCTCTTATGCTCTTATTGCTCCTACCGCAAACGTGTGCTGCCCAAAGGAGCTCCACGCGCGTTTGTTTGGCGCTTGTGATACACGGATTTTCATTATGCATTGTATACCTAATGTAACTGTCTGTCTTTTGCCTTGTTATTAAGAGTCGACATTCAACGTTTCTCCAGCACTAGTCTTTCACATTTTCTTCATAAAATGTGAGTCTGTCTTGTGCAATTCTTTAACATTTAGTGGTGTTATTTTTGGTCCTGAATCTTCTACTGCTTGCTCCGCTTGAAGATTTTTTACTGCAGAGGAATTTACAACCGCCGCTAATTTGTCAACGTAACAAGTCAGTGATATTAATTTGCTATGAATAAAAATCTTTGAAAACAGAACGCAGTTGAACCTAAAATATAGGCGAAGTAAAAGGGCATAATCTGCTTAGTTGAACTGTGACTATTTTCACATCAGGACGGCACTGTTACGTGGGTCGTCCTGGTCACTGCCGGCAGCTTCTATGCATACAATACGCATTGAGTGTATGTGTCCGACACTTAATCCGACAACGCCGAACTGATTTTGTTGTATCCTGACCATAACAAATTTTCAAAAGTCAATACTTGCTGTACCATATTTTGTTCCAAATTTGGTGACTTATTCTAAAAATTGTTTACTTACTATGCTGACGACATGGTGTGACAGAATTACAGAAGTTGCTCGCAATTTGTCAGAGCGAAGCGAATAAACTTTGTATCGAGTATACCTAGTGCAGTAAAATCAGTATGAATTTATATTAGGCCTGGGAGAAGTAGCCTTCCCTGGTCATAAACATTCTGTTCTCAATGGTGTAGAGCTTACGTGTGTAAACAGCTGCTCTTACCTGGCAGGGTAAGAAAGGTGAAGAAAGCTCCATGGAGTTGGTAACACGTTAATTCGGAAATTCGGACACTGCTCTGAAGAGGTCAAATGGCAGCTATTCAGGACCTATTGTTACCCCTCTGTACTGCATCTCTCTTTGGTGCAACTGTAGAAAGATTTCAACGAGCGCTTGCGCGTTGCTTATGACTAAATATTTCGTAGACTAATGAATGGGCCGAGGTTTCATAGTGCAGGTGTAATAATGCTCAAAATTGCACTGATTGGCTTAAAGTCAACATTAGGAAATGCGTCTCGAGCCTAAAAAACAGGATTGTAAACTCCGATAACCAACTCGTTAATAAAAGCCATTCGTAATAGCCCTGCATGGCTACAGACGATCGAATATAATATCTACGATGGCAGAGCATACTAGCTGTTGCCTGATGGAGGCCAAGCAATAGGGTTAAAGTGGTCTGGAACGTAAGTCCACTGCGACAGGTCCTTTGTAACCTAGAACTAAGATTATTGTTTTGTGTGTCATGTAGTAGAATATGTGCAATGTTTCCAGGAGTACGAAATAATGTTTATCTAATCTAATACTAAGAATGACCATCGTGTGTTTATATATAAATAAATACCTATATATATTTATATGTTTGGTGTCACGCTATTAACGAAATAGATAGGCGGAATTTAGCCCATGTTGGAGGCTCTGGTTGTCCTCTCAAGCTCCATTGAAAGTGATAGGCAGAAAATAGGCCGGGTTGGAGAAGATGGCAAACGTATCTTAAGCAGGGACATTGAAATTCCAACAGTGATGACATCGCAGGCTTAGTCTGATTTGTACGAGTATTAGCTTCTCCATACATCGAATCTGCGGCATCGTATAGGGCGACAATATGTCTGAATGCACTTCTTGCATTGCCTAAGTTCAAATCGTAGCACTGAAGATATCTGAAGCTTCTGTTGGCACTCTCATGCTTCTTGATTCGTAGTTTCTTCCCACAGATGATTTCGTTGCA
>LQNS02000231.1:3069429-3083129 GCA_001587735.2 Parhyale hawaiensis
TCGGTTTGTTCGTTTGTATGTTTGACTCATATTTGTCATAACGTTTGTTAACAGTATAACTTAAAAAGTTATGAACGGATCTTCAAAAAAATTGAACAAGCTGTTACTAATATAAAAAGGCACAAATGATAAGATTTTGGAGTGTATGCAAAGAAAATTATGGTTTCAGAGCCAATTTGAATTTTTGCTACCGTACCCACTTGGCGGAGGTATGCGCTCTCAGAGTGCTCTAGTTTTTAATGAATTATATGTATTAACTAAAGGTAGAAGAATTGTTAATGTTAAACTTATGTATAACTTTTCTCAGAACTCGATGTATTATCTTCATAAATTCGATTACAAAATTGTTTTATTTCGAAGTTATTGAGGTCTTGAACTTTTTAGCAAACCTCACTAGTTAATTAGTGCTTCACGTCAAAACAAGCTATTGTTTGCTTATGTTCAACTTTGTGAAAAGGTTTAAAATGAGATCTTTAATGTTATTTAAAAAATGCATTTCGTCTTTTGACTTCCTCTGTGCCCTAATTAGCTCATTTTCTGAGTATCCGTAGTGACTCTCTAGAATAAAGAGGTATTACATCTTGACAGTCTGAGGTGTAGAAAACTAGAAATGTCTGCGACAATTGAAAATTGGTTTAACTAAAACTGTTTTTTTTTCTCTACTGTTTTGCTGCTGTTCAGTCTCGGCTATTTACTGGATGATGGTTAAGAACTTTTTTATTTGATTGGATGGTCCTTGCGGCACCTTGCCTCTCTAGCGAAAACGTATTGCTGTCACCATCAATGTATGAGTTAATATCAGGACAGCATCATCACAGATGACAGTTTCACTAATCAAGTCTCCTTCCTCTTGCTTACAAAACGCTTTCTCTGCCATCAAATCGGGACCATCTGCCAATAACTAGAAGAGTGAGATCGCATCCCATACGACAGTGTACCGAAAAGGCTTCGCCTTAAGTTCTTATGCGAGCTGTAGAGTTTCCTCACGCTGTGTGCGAGTATAACAGTAATGATGGCAATATATATTGTATCAGCCCAGCCGTTAGTATTGTCTTATGTTCTACTACGTTGCCCGCTGCATGTTGTTGCCGTTATACAATAACTGAATGTATTGCCGTTAGCTCTCATTCTCTGTACTAATGGCGGTGTTTACCAGACGACGACCTGCAGGGGCTAGCGAGGAAGATCATAGAATGGATTGTCTATTGGTGTCAGGTAAAGAGTAGCGTTCAAAATATGTACGAAAATGGACAATGCGTCGATAATAATTATATTTTTCAGTACGTTTACCGCACTCATGAAACTCAAACTTGCTTTCAACGAATGACTTTCTAGTTCGCCTAGGGACGTGTTCATTATTTCACTTTGTATTGTGTAGGATTGACGCCGTACCGTGAAGTGTTGGCGAAGTTAAATCGCTATCACCTATAGCTACTGCAGTCAGGGTGTAGTCCGTTTCTGCTGTGAATTTCATCCGAGATAATAGTCACTATAGTAACAGTCCCGAGATAATAGTCACTATAGATTGTCAGGGCTCTATTATCAGTGATGTCATTGTCAGGGCTCTATTATCAGTGATATCATTGTCAGATAACGTGCAATACCCAGATCAATTACACGTCAAATGCGTGAATTTTTCAAAACATACCGCAGTAGTAGAGCCCACGCATCCTAGCATTTAATCGTTCAAGGCAAAAGTTAAAAACTCGTACAGTGAACCGTGCTCGGCCCGCATCGCACCTATAGACGACACGGTGCTGCCGTGTCAGTTCTCATTAAGCCGCACAAATTGAAAAGCTGCAGCGGAAATTGTCTAATATCCTGCATCGAAACCTGCTCCATACCGTGACTTCAGCATCTATTGGGTCTGACACATCGTGGGGTTCATGCAGTGCTATAGCGCTGTGCAGGCTGGACATACTCACCTGACTGTGCCGTGAGGTATAATTTATATCTCGACGATTTTTTAGCAGCTCGTTGCATTGGTGACGCTCTAGTACATCAATGTACGGTTACAGTATGGATCCTCTCTTCTTCAGTGCAGTGGCTGGGTGTACCTTTCGTAAAGTGATAGCAATAAGTTGATGACACTGACATAGTTTTTAACAACTGTTTAATACTGCTCCTAGATCATTTAAATTTTCAGAAAAATACGTTATTTTCGGTGCTTTAATATTAAATTTACAGGCACTAACATTTCCCACAGGTTTTACGTTACATGGCACTATAGTTACAACAATTTAAACTTTTGGGATGGAAATAAGTTTAGAACACTGAGAGGGAAAAAAAATATGCGTTTCCGAATTACTAAGCAAGCATATTAAGCCAAAGTTATGTTAGCAAACTGTGAATGCTAAATCTTTTTATCTGAAAAGACAAAATTTAAGTTTACTAAACATTACACCATGGTTAGGAACGTTCAACTTTCGGAACAGAAAAAGGACATATTTTTGCATGAAAGTTAATGAAACGAGTCTGATTTTCTTGCAGCACTGATTGCTAATAAACTAAGTAGGTCTAGACAAGTGAGTTTTTGCACAATCCTTAAGAGTATGGCAACCTACGACGTTGCGCGCGCTGCAGAGTTCAAAAAACCTTCAAACCTCACTTGACTATTTCCCAGAGAGGAATTCATCAAGCATTGCATTATTCCAAGAATTTCTTTAGAAGAAATGAAAGATGGCCCCAGTAATTAGTGAATGGATGAAGGAAACGATAACTTGAACTGATAAAAAATGGTGGATTGGGATTTTTTCAAATGTAAAAAAATTAGAATTTGGATGTTCCGTATGGTTGCTGGTCATAGTGGCATAGCTTGAGAAAAGATGAACAGATTTCTCCTGTTGTAGTGCAAATTTTACTAGCGCATGAACAGATTTCTCCTGAACGGCTATTTGGTGGAGGGTCACTTATGATTTGGCAAGCATTTGGCTCTCAAGTTTGTTGAAATGAAGGGCGGACAAAATGCTGTAAAGTACACTCAATGTCGTGAACAGAAATCGATTTTTTTTTCAACAGGATAATGCTGCAATGTATACTGATATGCACACCCCCCCCCCAAAAAAATGGATTTTCTCCCACAATATCAACATGCTGGATCGGCCAGCTCAGTCCCCAGACCTGAATCCTATTAATTGAAAATCTACGGGCATTCCTCTCAATGAATGTTTATCAAAATAAAAGACAGTTTGATGATAAGGATTAATTGTTGTAATACATCAAGAAATGTTAGGACGAAGTGCCCCTGGAAACCCTTAGTAATTGAACGAAATCGAATCGATGCAGAAACGATGTTTGGAAGCTCAACAAACTCGTTGGCAAGCTTGTAAATACTGGATTAATATTTGCATTGCATGAAACGGAATTGTTCAATAATAATTACAGTTGGAGGAAATAAGTATTCGTACACCGAGAAATGATTTATGTAAAAAAAATCTAAATAACCAAAAATAAATATCTTGATACATTAAATATATTCAAATGCTATCAATTGATATATGTTAACAAAACCAAGAATTATATTGAATTATATAAATTATGGAATACATCACATATCTTGGGTTGAAAAATGCATTCGTACTAACTGATTTTTTCGTTTTAAAATTGATTTGACTGTTCAAGAACTCTCCAGAATCTTCTAGATTTTACGTTAAAAGGCTACCATAGTCCATGA
The DNA here is from genome assembly GCA_001587735.2 of Parhyale hawaiensis. Taxonomy (NCBI): domain Eukaryota; kingdom Metazoa; phylum Arthropoda; class Malacostraca; order Amphipoda; family Hyalidae; genus Parhyale; species Parhyale hawaiensis. The sequence goes on from LQNS02000231.1 coordinate 3,073,103, forward strand.
ACAGCTTTAAGGTCATTATTTCGTGCAATATTATAGAAGAAGGTTTTAACCATGGCAAAAAACAAGGAGCTTACGATTTCTGTAAAAAGTTGATAAAAAATGGAAATCTGGGAAAATATAAAGGCAAATATGACAGACACTCAAAATACCGTTTACTACCTTCGGGTCTTTCATCAAACGGTTTAAACGTTCGGAAACCGTCGAAAACCAATGTAGATCTGGCAGGCCGCGGAAGATTTCCCCTAGAGTTAAAAAAAAATGGCCAGAAAATCCCATGACTGCTCGTAAAGAGCTTCGGGAGGACATACTAGCAACAGGGACAAGCATTAGCCTAAGTACTATAAGCCACGAGCTGCACCAAAACCATTTCTTTTCTCGAACTCCTCGCAAAACCCCCTTGCTGTCGAAACGAAATAGAGAAGCTCATCTGACATTCGTCCGTGATCGAGTGCAAGGATAAGCCTGAGTCGTTCTGGGAAAACGTGTTGTGGTCGGATGAGACTAGATAGAGCTAAAAATACACTAATGTTAAAAGTCTAATATTAAATAACAGTCGACAGAATTAAAATTTAACGTTTCGGGATTAAACGTTAAATTTTAAATCTGTCGACTGTTATTTAATATTAGATAAAGTTATATGTACGAAATTCAAAGAACCATGTGCGGAGGAAGGACGGAACGGCATTTGCACTAAGAACTCTATTCCCGCTGTGAATTTTGGTGGTGGTAACGTTATGATTTGGGGATGCTTTTCATCACGTGGAACAGATTACATTCATATCATAGAAGGGAGAATGGACGCTCACATGTATCAGGAAATGTTGAGGGAACATGCGTGCGTCAGTTCAAAAACTCGGACTACCGTAAGAATTCGTTTTTCAGCAGGACAACGGCGAATATCCCGAAGAAATGATTCACCGATAATCGTTTGCAACAACTAGAATGGCCAAGCCAGTCTCCGGATGTTAATCCGATAGAAAATGTGTGGCGATTTCTAAAATTAAACATTAATGCGAGGAGGCCGAAGTCCATTACGGAACTCGAAGGAATCTGCAAGGAAGAATGGGCTAAAATCCCTCAGGAAACACGTGAAGGCCTGATAAAAAAAATATAGAAAGAGATTGACCTGAACAAAGGCTACGCTACAAAATATTAAATGTTGTTTTAAAATAGTTTTCTGTGTTGTACGAATACTTTTTTCGACCCAAAATATAAATTGTTATATAATTTGTGTTAGATAGAAATTGACCTGTTTTCTTGTTGCGTGTGCGTTGTTTACGCAAAACTACAAATACTGTGTTTTATATATATATTTTGGTTTGTTAGATTTTTTAAATAAGCAATTTCATGATGTACGAATATTTATTTCCCCTCCCCCCACTGTACATTTATCTTTCTCAGTGTCCTTTACTTGCTTCCATCCCAAAAGTTCAAGTTTTTCTAACTAGTTCGTATTAATATGAAAACTCACGAGAAATTTTATGCCTATAGCTTAATATTAAAGCATTTACAATAATCTGTATTTCGTGAAAATTTAAATGACCTAAAGCAGCTTTTAAAAAAATATTAAATACTTTATTATTCTCAACTTCATTTTACCACTTAATGTGGTGTACCTATGCTGGCGAATATGTGGCGAGCGTTACAGCTGTCGCGCTGCATCTGCACCTGTGCTGCACAGCTGTGCATACATGCACGCTGTACCTTACTGGCAACCTTGGTTTCATTGTTTCTAGCTCGAGTACATTGCTCCCAGCTCGGGTACTTTGGTCCCCACACGGGTACTTTGATCCCATTTCGGGTACATAGATCCCAGCTCCCATCTCGTTGCTGTTGCTCTAAAACATCTTGCTTTCCTGTTCCATGCTGCTGCTTGTAGCAACCCTTTCCATTGGTAATGAAGCTGAATTTTCTAAAGTCGCTGGCACTTGTCTAGACATGCTGTAGGGAAATGGTACGTCACTTGTCAGTAATCACTGCTGTGTAGTGTTCAGTCATTCCTACATTACTGAACGTCGCAAGAACTTCGTTGGGACACTAACGGCAGAGTGAGGCGACTTTGTTCAAAGTCCCCATCTGTTTAGGGCAGTCTGCGTATAGTGTCACTGTACGTCATGTTGATGCCGCGGGCCTCCAGGATGACAGCCATGGCGCGCCTCGTTGAGCTGAGCCAGTATCGTATGTGAGTCACGATATCCCAGAAATCGTTCTATTGGTGAGATAACACGAGTGTGTTGAGGCAAGCTGATCACCCGTAGCAGCTGCGGTGACCGCGTCAGCGCCTGGCGTAGCTCTGCTCTTCCTCCTTCCAATTTTTCGTCGAGTTTCGCCCATTTCTGGCTCCAATCCAAGCCTGCCTGCAAGCGGCTCGTTTGTCTGGGAGGCGCAGCTCCGCACCACCGTATATTTCTAAGGATGAAATCGATACTGGCAGGGAGCTATAAAAGCGTACGGTTTTCTCGCTTTTATTGTGAGACTGTGCCTAATACTTCAGCAATATTAAATTTAAATAGACCTAGTGAACATCACTGGAGATTTAGAGTGCAGTGTTATAAAGTATAAAGTGCACGCATGGGTCTTGTGCTCAAGATGTACGGCAGAGTGGACTTTGTGGTGACACTAGTCCATGCAAACGTTGCGCTTTTATTCAGTGTACGATTCATCGCAGCTTCAGTATTGGGTGAATTGCTACATGTGAGGTCTAGTTGCTAAGAGGAGCTCTATGAGCTAGTTTAGCAGCCTTCTGTAGTAGCCCATCTGTCGCTCTTGGGAATGTGTTGCATGGCTGACTATTGCTAGCGACTAGCCACCAACAGCATCTACATTATAGTCACATTCTACCATAGCCGTGTTTGATGGAAGCAGCACCGTATGCATCACGTGGCAGTTTGTGCCAAATGTTCTGTTAGGCTTTTCAACAATGTACTGCCAATTGGGACAGCCATCACGTCTTCTGCCTCTATCTCTCCTGTCTCTGAAGTGAATAGCTAGGTGATGGACTCGCCTGTATGTCGCTGATGTCTTCTTACGCCTTTACCTTGAAAAGTGACGCTCAGCTGCTGTTGTGGTTTTGATCTGTAGTGTTGCATCTTTACTTTCTTCGTACTGTAGACGCCGCTGCCTGTAGGAGCCGCTTCAGAGCGCACTCCGCGAAGGGCTATTTGACGAGAACCGAACCCAAATGTATCCATTACTAAAAAAGTTACTCCGCGTTAGACGACATGCATAAAATATATTATTTCGTTCAATGTAATAGCTTAAACGACCGGCTGTGGAACAATAGTATCGTTTTAGTGCTTGTATTAGCGCAATTCACCAATATCCGTGCATATTTCCAGCTGCAGAGAAAATCTCAATCATCCAGCGTTACTACCCAACACGGCGAACTGTTTCATTCCAATCCAATGGATGGCGTTAGGTTCACTTCACATTCAGCGATACGGCGACTGCCTGCCTAATGGCTGTTAACTGACAGTAAAGTTTTATTGCAGTTGAGGAACTTAATTGTGTGGTGTGAGCAAAACTGTATTTCCTTTTGCCTGAGTCTGCTCGACTCTAAGCAAATACGTAGCCTTATTTCACCGAGAAACAGCGAATTAAAAATCATTACTGCAGTCCGTGATTACAGCGATTTTTCAACTTCAGAAAGGGCGTGAATGTTTTCTTGCTTCATTGTGAACAGAACAGAGCAGAGTTGTCCTGAGTTCCAATTTACTGCTAATTAAAAACTGTATCGGAAATATTACTGGTGGAATTTTGATCAATCATCTGACTTTACACCTGAGATTTGAGTAATGTTCTTTTTGGTAGACACACAGCTATGTTTGTGTTCACTCTTGTGTGAACACAGCTTCACCCAGTCATGTAGCCGTTAGGATTCCTCTTTTTCACTACCGCCGTGAAATAGTATTCTGTGGTGTGCCTTAGGCCTTAATGATGGAAAATTTCGCACGTTGTGCTCGGGATAAGCACACATCGGTTTAGATAGGCGGACGAAGAGATGTCATGTTAATAGGATTCCACTGCCTCTGCTTAGGATTTGGTTATCAGAAGATGCTGGAAAGGAGTCCCTGCAACAGTGAGAGGTAGCTCAGTGCCTTTATAAGTTGCCCCACAGCTGTCTGATCAAATTCATAACAGTAGTGGCGATTTCAGAGGGAAATGACATCACTCGTCCGCTGGACCAACCGAGTGCAGTGCTGACGCGCTATTGCTGAAAACTGCTTGTCTAAACGACGCGTGTTCCTGACACATGTTCCTTCAGAGCATAATGTATCCCTAACGGGTGCATCTGACCACTCATTCAAATGATCACGTTACTGTAGCACTGATCGGTGTTACGTCATATCCTGATTAGCTTACGCCCTGACTGCTCTTTGCACTGCACTCACTGGGTCTCATTTGTATAGCAATGTACTTCATTGCGGTCTCGGTTTGAGAGTAAAGTAACTTGACTCATTTTATTTAATTTCATAATTCATTTCGTTGAATGATCTTTTTTGCGTCCTATAGTTATATGTTCTTGCTTTCTAATTGTTTATGTGAATTCGGTGATGTGAGTTGCGTCTGCGCCGCGTCGGTCCGAGTGCCTATTCGGTACATAATGGCGACAGTGGCACGTAAGCCTGCGCTGGCGCCGCAGTGTTTCTTTCCTGCGTGTCGTGTCCAGGGCTTGGTCGTGACAACCTGACGGAGCCAGACCGGCTCGCGCGCCCTCGCAGCGACAGCGCGCGCTCCGACTCTTGTGCGCCCCTGACCGTCTGTCGGGCGACTGGCTGACGAGGCCGCCTCGTCTCTGTGTACGGAATTACGGTATATTGGAAACAGCAGGCTAGGTGCGCCTGGTTAGTTCGCATCAAATGCTTTTGGCACACTCTTGCTTTAATTGTGGTACTACGAATGTAAATATTTTGTTTTAGTTGTGTCATGCGACCTGCCGGTCTCTTCAAATTACACAGTTCAGTAAATCTCAATGCTAAACTGCCGATGAACTTCAAACGATGTGTGTTAATTTCGTGCCGCCCAATAGAGCCAGCTTCTCGGCATGAAGGGAGCCGCGTGTGATCGCTCAGCCGCCGCCTCCTCACTTGAGGGGAGCAGAACAGCTCTCTCATGTGGTCGGACGGCAATCCGCCGCATATAGAGCGAGACCTCCTAAATCTCCCCAGGGAGGGGATCCCTCTACTGCGGCTGAAGGAGATTTGATATGACTGATCTCTATGGAAAATACGCCGAATTATTGAGAAACCAGTTGGTGCTCTCTTTTCGTGTCTTCGCTCTGCTCCTTGACGTGCTGCTGCACTCAAACTATTGTCAGCTGTTGTTCAGAAATTATATCTTTGCATGTAGTATATGGGCGCTCGTCTCCTAAATATGGGCGTGAAACTATTCTGCTTTTTGTGTGATGTTTAAACTGCTGCTCTTCGGAAGTGGTCAGTTTGCAGCAGATAATTTTAATAATACTACGCCGTGGCTACTGTTAGTCTCGTGCTGCTGGATGAGCTTAATCTTGCGAATACTGAACAGCAATTCTTGGCTAAGAACCATGGCGTGCTTCCTTTTCTGCAGCTGCTCTGCAGTAACTAGAGGCTAGCGGGGTCATTCGGGAATTTCACAAAAGTTTTCATTTTAACATTCGTAGAGAATTAAATATTGTTCAGAAAAAATCAGTTATGTCTCATTTGAAAGCTGAACGATAGAGCTTTCAAACCAAAATAAAGCAAATACTCTCATAAAGATAGTGGCGCAAAAATATCCTAAAGTGAAGTAATAAAACGCAATTTTTTAAATGCCTTCAAAAACTTTCCGCTAGCTCAAAAAGTTGAAAAGTTAGAGAGGATGCAAATATACCGTTGGAAAGCTTAGGTTCTAAGGAATCTAATCAGCTATAAACATTTTGAAATCGATTCATATTTTTGAAACCTTTATTTTGACCGGGGTAATTCGGGTAATAGAGGATAAAATATGTACTAGGCATGTTTAATCCCATTGTGTTCAATCATATCACAGATATTGTAGCAGATATGACAGAAAGTGAAAGGAGCAGCTGTGCAGGGCACATTGCAGTTGGATTTTGACTGCGCCCACTCTGATGACATTGAAAATGTCTGTCATTGTCCATTATGAGGTTTCATATTTCCTGGTTTGGCTACCAAAGTAGGCAAAAGCTACATTACAGTGAAGTGCCTGTATGTAACTACACCAAAGAGGACGCTGTTGCGGTAATTGGCTTTCCATAGATTATCGGCGACCACGGGCAATTTCTTGTGCCTGAGGTCTTCGAAAAAAAAATTTATGTTAAGCATTAAACTGTCTAAAATGAATGTAAATGGTGCTAACTTTTCATAAATGGATCAGAATTAATATTTCATAAATTCAAGCTTTCGGGCTCACGCCGAAAAAGCAGGAGGATTTTTTTTCAACTGACAGTAATGAAGTTGCGGTTAACCACAAACCCTTCATGTTATACATCAAAAGAAGCGCAAGCAGCTACTCTTCACTTTCGTAAAGTTAAGAATATAAAATTACTGCATTTTATATATGATATTATGTTTTTTCCACTATACTCGAAGTACTCCAGACCCCGGGTAGTCAAGAAGTTTTTTTCAATCCCCCGCCCCCTAGAAGTCTTGGGGGATCTAAATTTTTTTTTTATGCTGCCGCTTTATAGTCAAGACCTGTAAGGTACGTATGAAAAAACAAATGAAAAGTTTTATTATTAGAGTGTGACATGCAAAATACCCTGAAAAATTCCCCGAATTACCCCGGATGATCCTAATTCTTTTTATATACTTGAAGATGTTGTAAATGGGTCGCTAAAACATTGGGCAAGTAGATCACGTCTAAATTATATCATGCATTCCAATTGCTTCATTTCCTGAGTACAACATTGTGTGGGACGTTTTTGCCAACGGACACGGCCATCATTGCTGGCCTGCAATGTTGCTAATTTTGTCATTGAACTTCGTTATACACGTATTATTTTGGACTCAAAATTGACATGAGCCAAATCGAGCATTTGATACAAAGCACACCGCCCGTGCATTTCTGTGAGAACCTGTGACGGTTAAGAGCGTACTTCACTCAGTATGTTCCTATAGGGTTGTGTGACTTACGTGTGTGTGTGTGTGTCCTCTTGATTTTTAGTGTAAGCGATAGTACAAAACATGGACAAGATGGATATACAAATTGTAGCGGAGTATGTTGTGCATAGGATGTAACTAATATTTCATCGATCCTTCATAATAATTGATGCTCTGCTTATAATTTTGTGCTCAGTCGTATTTTGCTCACCGGAGCTGCGCAAAATTATGCTGGCAACGTTCGTACATCGCCGTTCTCTTGCAAAAGTTGGCTGTGTTTTCCCGTGACTGTGAGGGAGCGCTCATTGTCTCTGTCGCCAGGCTGCAGCAAAGCGTTGTTTTCACCTTGTTTTCGTTATGTTAACTTACGGCTCTGTCGTCAGCCTGTCGTCCTACAGTGCTGGAGGAACGCTCGAGTATCCCTTTATCAATCGAAGCTCTAATTTGCGACCCCAGCGCAAGCTGGCGTCCGTTCATCATCTGATTGAATGAGGAAGCTCTGCGGCGATGGGTGGCTCCTCTTGCTTGGTCCCTGTGGGCGTGGCTGGTTGTTTGTCACCTGTACGGGGGGGATGTCGAGGCGCTGTACAGCTGCGCTGGAGACCATCGCCAGCGGCACTGAGGTGCTGTACAGCTGCGCTGGAGACCCTCGCCAGCGACACTGAGGTGCTGTACAGCTGCGCTGGAGACCCTCGCCAGCGACACTGAGGTGCTGTACAGCTGCGCTGGAGACCCTCGCCAGCGGCACTGAGGTGCTTCTCGAAGTCAGCGCACTTGCCTCAAACAAAGCCTCGTAGTCTGAACTTTGCGGGTCAATCGAACGCGCCTGTTTTCATTTAGTAAAGTCGTCACATAGTTCAGACCTGCCTGTAGCTCCCCATGACGCTCCCCCCACCGGCGTATCCAGAGTACCGTGAAAATTTAATGATCTGTCGCTTGGACGGCGACTGGCAGCAGTTGTACGAGCCGACCTCGGATTACTCCTGTCGGCGGGGGAAGTCTTTACCCTGTCTCTTAGATATTGCTGTGTAGTTCTCTTTGCATATGGCGCGAGTGTCATCTCCACTGTATATAATACACACCGTGTTTCTGCTTCCATGTTTGTGTACGTACAAGTTGTAATCTATCTCAGAAAACTCAAAGCAGCAAAAGATTCGTCCTCTATACACTATTGTGAATTTTAGATGTTTCCTAGTCGAGCAATACCAACAAAATAAAGCTCGATCCCTGTTATTTCGGCACGCGGCCGCGCCAAGATTAAAATCTGGCGGCAGCAACTTACTGAAAATGTATGACTGCTCGGCGTAAAGTTTTATCTTTGTTAAAACATTCTCAGCTGAAGAAAAATACGCTCGGAATGGATAATGAAAGACGGCAAGGAAGCTTAATCGATTGCGAAGCGAGCGAAAAACCTTCGCAAAATCGTGGATCCTACGGAAACGTATTTAATTCAGTGAATGCCCATCTGAACATGCAGAGGAGTAAATTGAAGCTCGAGAATCTAACTTTAGCCAGCTGGATTAAGTGACGATTTTTGCACTAACGCCCGTGTACCTATTATTGCTAACTCTGATTTTCGCGAGCTGAGCGCCATTTGTGTGTTCCAGCAGGAACAAATTTAATGTATCTCTCTATGGACACACGATCTGCGTTATTCTTAGTGCATGTGTATATTTATATGCATGCATGATGGTGCGAATGTTTTTAATCTTCAGTATTTGCCGCACTGTTTTCAGTAGATTGCGCGTCCGTGTCCCATATGTCCTTATCTCCTCCGCGTATTGTTTCTTTCGCTGCATTTCTTGGCGAAGCTTTGCTAATCACGCGTTATTACTAGTCAGTTGTGCGGCACTGAATTAAAAATATGCCCTTATGAACTTATTGCGCTCAAGTATAGTGTCATTTTGTGCGTAACTCTAGAGAACAGCAGTTTCTGAAAATGTTTATGTATATTTAAGCAGCTCCTCTGAAGCTCATTTCAGGAGTACAGTAGAAGAGCGTCGGAGACATTGGCTTTGCCTTAAAGTGCTATCCTGCAAACTCGAGTGAAGCTAATTTAAGAGTAATCTTATTAATAGCTATTTTTCCACCAGGAGATGAGAAGAAGCCACTGTACGGCAGCATCGTCGGTTCTAGAACTTCAATGTTCGTCGAGGACCAGAAAATCCAAGCAATCAGCAGTGTCCGTAGCGTTTATATTGCGCCCTTTAGTTCATCGCGTTTAATGTTCGTTATGTCAACCTAAAACTCCTCCATAGCAGCTCTGGTTTGGCGCCGCTGGTGCAGCACTAAGAGCAATAATGCTAAGTGCTACTGAGGGCGTCGTGTGGTCCTGCTTGGCAGGGGGCCATCGTAGGCCTACTTTAGGCCTGTTGTCCCGCTGCGATAACTGCGCTACTGCCGGTGCAGGCGGCAATTCTTTCTTTTTGCCTGCTGGAGAAAGGATTTTTGTACTTAATTATTATATTAACAGACACAGTTGGATCACATCGCTTCATAGAGCAGACGCCCTCACCGTCACTTCATAGAGCAGACACCCTCACCGTCACTTCATAGAGCAGACGCCCTCACCGTCACTTCATAGAGCAGACACCCTCACCGTCACTTCATAGAGCAGACACCCTCACCGTCACTTCATAGAGCAGACGCCCTCACCGTCACTTCATAGAGCAGACACCCTCACCGTCACTTCACAGAGCAGACGCCCTCACCGTCACTTCACAGAGCAGACGCCCTCACCGTCACTTCATAGAGCAGACGCCCTCACCGTCACTTCATAGAGCAGACACCCTCACCGTCACTTCACAGAGCAGACGCCCTCACCGTCACTTCATAGAGCAGACATCCTCACCGTCACTTCACAGAGCAGACACCCTCACCGTCACTTCACAGAGCAGACACCCTCACCGTCACTTCACAGAGCAGACGCCCTCACCGTCACTTCA
>LQNS02000231.1:3159774-3186710 GCA_001587735.2 Parhyale hawaiensis
CGAGCCTGGATTGAAGATGAGCCTTACCGCGGAAGACCTTCATCTTCAAAAACTGGTGAAAATGACGAAAATATCCGATTCTTGTTCGTTCTGATCCAAAATTAGATTAGATAAGCGGCAGTAGAAGAATCAATAGGCCCATTCCCAAAGAGACACCGAGACTTACGCCCCGGCCCTGTATGAGCTTTTACCATTATGTTAGTAGGATAGGACAGGAGAAAAGAGAAAAAAAAGGGAAGAATCCCTGCCAAAGAAACGATCATGAATGCCCGCAAGCACGAACAAGAGCCACTGATATGCTTGTCTATACTTGTTTATACACGACTACAAATGCCAGTGGCTCTAATAAAGATCAACGTGTATATAACTAGTTATTGACGTGTTTATCTGTCCATTTTCCTTCGCATTTGAAGAAAACCAGCAAACATTAAATCCTGTTGAAGGTTTGGCGATTCTGTCACGTTTCGTTGAAAACCGATGAGGGGAAAACAGGTTGCAGACGGTAGGGAAACTAATGAAGACTTGGCATCGAATATAATAATATGCAGTTCTTGCTTTGCCAGTTTACAAATGCAAGCGCTGAAGACTCGTGAAACATTTCTCTGTAAGCTCGTGGATCCTGACTTTGCTTTCTTCTCACGCCCAAACTTGTTTGCCCTGAGGTCACGATGCGCTAGTGGAGCCGCTGACCAATGAAGTGCAGGTTATGATCGTCTGCAGAGGGTTGTCCAACTGTAAAGGGCGAGAACTCGGTCGAGGGTTTCGCTCCAGCTTTTTTTTAGGTTGATTCTTCCTCTTTTTTTTTTCCACTGGCGCGAAAAAGTTTCGACTGAGTTCTATCCCTATGTATCTGTGATGCGAAGCCCCAGTGCACGTTTGATTGATACTTGATTTCCTTCTCGCTGAGAATTTTTTACAAGCCATGGAAAGGAAGGATTGCGCTGCACGGCAGAGTTCACACCGAGAGCGTTCGGTGATGTCGATCATTCATGCTGGCGGTTGCATAGGCATCATCCTTCATACGAGGGAAATGCAAACGAAAAAAGTGTGAACAATGAAGAAGTCTTACAGAATCTTCGCCGTCATTTTTGACGGCCATGTACACTAGTTTTATTAGAAGACACTACAGTGCATCGTCACTCATCGTGAGCCAGCACTCTGTCTTTGTCATTTTGTTCATATGAGACAGCTGCCCATACATCACTGGTAATAAAGCAGCGTGCTGCCATCATCACTTTTTTCATATTAGCAGCCCGGCCATCCATCAGCGGCCGTACCCCAGCGGCCGCCGCAGACTGACGCCCCGAGTCTGCACTTGGCACCGCACGGCACCTGTCAATAGGCCGCTGGTGACCGCTGCCATGTCGGGCCAGGTTTCGCTGCGAGGCGCTGCAGGCGCACTTGCTCGACTAACAAAAAAGTATTTATTATTCCCTGGGCATGTCACACTGTCATTAGCCGCGCATGAGAGCCTACTGAGCTTAAGAAAACTATGGTGTACTGCTCTGTGTACACACTGAGGCACTTGCTCTTGACTGCTGCAGTGCACGAAATGAGAGCTTGAGTTTTATTTAATATCCTAAACTTGCTGCAAGCTTGTCATTTTCCTATGGGCGGCCCTGGTTCTTTCTGATAAATATTGCGAACATAATTATACAGAAGGGCGAGCGTATTGATTTTACTTTTATTCTGCTTTTTTCTTAAACCACAAAAAAGCTTCTGTGTAGCTTGTATGAGTTTTGAACTGCAGCTGGGAGATAGAAATCGAAGGACCTCAAGTAGAATCAGCGCCAATATAATTGTGTCTGTTCAACAGCTCGCGTCGCTTTATAGACTGCAGCCTTGTAGGATTGCTCGCTGGAGATATTTCGTGCGTGGTAGGAATTAGGTGTGTTACGATATCCTTCGCCTGGCAGTAGTGATATAAAGGAGTATTTCGTGCGGGGTTGACTGTCTAGCGTCCAAAAATCTAAACGCAACTCACTATTCCTCACACCGTGAAACCCGTCAATATTTGCGAGTAAAATATGTTAGACGTACAAAAATTGCTGTCCCGCACGAAAATAGCTTCATAAATGTTTACTACACTCTATTTTCATGCATGTATATATCGCTACTTATGAAATACCGCTTAATAAAATTCTGCCACTCTGAAATGCCTCAAATTATTTTGTCACAAACAAAATTATGACCAAAATAACTACCAACTATTTTATTGGCACTAAATTTGCCTTAGCTAATTTTTAGACGCGGAGAAAGCTCTCGTCAACTAAAATTTACCCTAAACTTTTCTCATCAAAACTTACTGAGCACAAAATTTCAGCCTCAAACTAAGAAAATCCTCTAAATACGCTTTGACAAACCAACTTATCGCTAATCGTCAATAGGCCAATACTTGTACGCCAAATCAATCTCGCGATAAAGGTTTCCCATCAAAATATTTCCGCCGAATTGGAATATCGTCAAATATTTTATGCCCCAAACATCCTCTCCGCAAATACGTATTCCACGCATTTTTTCATCCTCAATTCTCTTTTCCGTCCAACCAAAAATAACGTCAAATTACCTAGGAGCAAAAAATGGGGGTGTACCCTCGCGGCCAATATCAGCGTTGCCATATCGTGAGTATATCGTCTCCGCTAGTTGTGTAACAATTTAGCCTTTATGAGTTTGACCCCAAACCCAGCTTGTTTTTAGCCTTTAATCTATGCTGTATTTTTATTAAGGTGTCTACCATATCTCTCTAAGTCTTGGGACTCGTGTGAAATAGTCGACATGGGCTGATATTTTTCCTCAATCTGTTGCAAAGTGACGGCACGACGAGGTTGCAGGCTACAAGTAGGTCCAACATATTCAATCTCTTTGCGAACTTGTACTAATGGATGGTGATCTTAATTATTACAACTGATGTGGGCTGATACTAGATAGGCGACGAGACTATATAAAATGCATGGTTGTGATTTTTTTTTTATTCAACGATTTGCTAGATTTTTATTGATTATTTTTTAATTAATTTTCACTTAGGCCTATCGGTAGGCCTATTTTCTTGATGTGCAATGATGCAATTATTCTCCAAAGGCCTATGCTAATTTGGCCTAACTAAGCTAGGCTAGTTCTTTTCCAGTGTGCTAACTAGTAGTTATAGGTAGTACTTTCAGTCCTATTTACTTACTTAGCCTATAAAACAAGATTATTCATGTCATTTTTTAATGTAAAAATTCACAGTAGAAAATGACAAGGTTAATTAAGTTTAACCAGGCCCTAGTTTGATAGGCAATGGCACTTAACACAGCAAGCACTAACATACAGTAGTGCTGAGTGACTGTGACTCTTAACTGTTCTGGCCAGAGTGCACAGTTTGGCAAAGGTTTGGGGTATGCATGATTGGTGCACAACAAACGAAAACCCATCTAGCGGGATAGCGTTGAGAATGGAAACGCCGTAGCTCCCGCGCGGGATGTACGAGTGGGGACGAGAAGAGGAATTGGACGCCAGACAAGTTTGGGCTAAAACAGATTCGCGTGTAAACTTTTAGCTGCCGCACGAATGGAGGCAACACAGATTTGGTGTCTTATAATTCGGGGCACCAAACAGTTGTGCAGGACTGATTTGAGTCAATATTTTTAGGGTAAAAAATGAGTTGCCTATAGCAAAGTACACGATATTCTCATGGTAGGAGTATAAGTAGGCGTAAAATTATTAGATGAGAAATATTTTGACGTAATTAAAGGAAGCTCAAGGAAATTTAGATGTTTCTATGATTATTCAGTAAAAAAATTGGTGTAATTAAATTGGATGAGTTAAAATTGACGAACATACTGGTTAGAAGAGAATTTTTTGTGTGAGGGATAATTGTTGGAAAATTTATTTGAGCTTGGATATTTATCCTGTTAAAATTTGTGTGATATACAATTTTGTGTGAAAATTTTTAGACAATAGATGAGTGTACGATGCACAATTTGACCTAATTTCATTTCGACGGAAATTATTTTGATGATGAGCAACTTGGACGAAAGATATTTTGCTGTAATGATGTTGGATGAAAGAAAATTGCTCATATTTTCCCCTGGAGCTTAGAGAAGTGAACGTACTTGCTTTAGAAGATACATTTGTGGCTGCTGTACAACCATGTCTTTCATGCGCGGTATGTGGTTCACTGTATTTCAAGTTTATTCTTATATAGTTTTCATTCCTTGCTAAAAGCTGGACATTCTGTCACACTTTACACACAGGCCTGCTACGTTTATTGATTTTGCACCCCGTCATCTAGCGCTGTTTGTACAGAGTTCTGCTGCTGCGATGCTCGCGTTGGCTCTGCTTTAGTGTCTGTTGCCTTCTTTACGCTACCTTGCGCCAATGTTACCGGAACAAGTGTTAGTAGCGATCCTTCTTAGATGCGTGCCAAACTATTCGCATAAGACATAGGTACTCCCGAGCCAGCGAATTCTTCTAATATATGCTTAAACTATTCATATGTGGCTCTCACCAACACAGAAGCTCCCTTAAATATATTGCTTTCACGTGTAGAACATTCTTGTCAGTGACTGTGAGTCTATCATACATGCCCTGTTTGAACCGTTAGGTCACGCATATTCTTACAGAGAAACGAGCTGAAGTGGTTCCTATTATGCTGAGCGCTAGTCCTTAATGGTTAAGTGGCTGTACTCAGAAAGCTTTCAGAGTACTGAGAACAGACCATCGATTGTGCCCGGCGGCTGAGAGAAGCTACGGTCAGCCCAGATGACTGCCCCTCTTGTGACGCTGTTACGGCATGTGGACGTATGGTGTCGCCATGTGACGGCATGTGGACGTATGGTGTCGCCATGTTGGCTTTCGGCTCTGGCTTTGAATTTATGCTGAAATTTAAAGCGCAAGAAGAGAGAAGATAAAATATAGGTGAGCAGCTCGATATATATATATATATATTTACTATGTTGCTCGTCACTAGTGATTTTTCACCCTGAACTTGCTGTTGTGGAGGAGCTCCTGCATATTCCGTTGTATTCATTTCGTTTTAGCGTCCGCCGTCCTATGTGGTCGACATTATCTACAATATTATTCTGCTTATGGTTTCATACGTCCGTCCATGTGTTTGCACTTTACGCTTTCAGTATTAAACATGGGAAAATTCAACTATTCAAGTTGTAGAAAGCTTTGATATTGGTTAGAAGGAATTTCAGCCATAATTGCGGTTCTTCGCTTATTGTGAAAAAATTCTGTCAATTTCAAAGCAAAGCCATGAAGATCAGTTTACCCCTATCATATCTACCGATTATCTTTTTTTTTCACGCCATATTATGTTCACTTTGGTGAAGGCGCACGACAATCATGATTGGGTCAGATGCGTAGCTAGGATACGGTACGGGAGCATAACGCGGGTCGTGTTGGACGTCTCGACTCTAAAGTATTTATTGAACAAATGCGCGATGTTTAAAGAAATGTAATGGTATCTTGAGAGCAGAGGGTTGCGCTGCTGTGACTGAAGAAATTGGCCAAGTCCGTTTTACTTTGTCATATAGCTATCGCATGAAACAAAGCAGAAAATTTATGGGTTACTGATCAATATCTACGGGTCCCGCAATAGTGAAAAAATGCACGGATACGCTGACAAAAACTGAAACGTGTAAGATTGTGAAGGGCTAATTTTTCTGGACATTGTGGAGCACAGAGCTTAGAAAAAAAGGGTCCTTGCTCGGATGAGGTTAAGTGCCAGCTCTTTGGAAGCTACTGCTATCGCCTGTACTGTAACTCGCTTTGGTCTAACTTCAAGCAAAAATCGATTGGACGCCTACGTGTTGCCTATAATGACATATTTCGGTGCCTGATGAATGTGCAGAGATCAACTAGTGCAAGTATGATATTTACTCAAAAGTATACAGATTGTCTCAAAAGAAAATGAGCGCTGAGTCTCCAGCTCAGGATAGAAAAGTCTGATAACGCCTCACTCAATGTGATCCGTAACGGGCCTGGCTACAAACTATGTAACATGTAGAGCCGATGGCTGCGCATACGATTTCCAATCAGGGGCCAAATAATGGGCCGCAATACAGTGTAGTGTGTAATGATGGTATTAAGCTTTCTCCTGTGTACCATGTTCCTATGTGTATCTAATAAAGTATATTATTATTCAAAGGCGTACAAATACATTGGAGCAAATGTCCAGATGTGCCGTCTTGTTTGTGTGTCTTTTTTTATCAAGACGCAAGTGCAAATTCTTTGCTGATAGAACAAATGCGAGATTCACAGGTGAAATTGGAATACTAAGCGGTTACACGAGGTGCAGTAAGGTAGACGGACTGCGTAACGGTAGACAGGGTTAGATGGCGAACATTAGTTTAGACGGGGTGGGTTAAGTTAGCAGGCTGCCTCAGGTCAAAGTGAAAGCATTAATTTAATCGGGTAATTTCCTCGGATCCAGCTAGTATTTCTTAATGCTGGTGTTCTTTATTTCATGAGACGTGTAAAGTGTAAAATTATATGACTCTATGCCTGCCTGTTTGCCACGCTCTGTCTGTCTCTTTGTCTGTCACCAAGATAACTCGAAAAGTTATTGTCGGATCTTTGGGAAATTTTCAGGGATTGTTAGGCTTGGTAAGAGTAACAAAAGATTAACTATGTTGAAGATCCGTTCAACAGTTTGCTTGTCTGCATCTTTTTTCTTACTTCCATAACTGAAAAAGTTATGGACGGATTTTTATGAAATTTACCTGAGTTGTTTGGTGTACTGTGTCACGAAGAGCAAGTGACCAAATTTTTGTGATGATCTGTTTGTTTGTTTGTCTCTGTGTTGGATTTTATGCATGTTAGTAGTATAACTCAAAAGTTATGAATGGATTTTGTAAAATTTACATGAAATGTTACTCAGTTGTTAGCTAAGTCACGGAGAGTAAATGTTCAAACATTGGAAATGCTCGGTGAATATCACCCGTGAGTAAAGCGAAGACAGGTGATGTTTTCGTTTCAGATTTAAATTTGCACGTTTGTTTACTTGTTTGTCTACCCATCCTTAATGAGGCAGGAGTTGAGTTATAATAATATTTTTTTCAGGCAGTCAGGTGGGTTGACTGAGACGTGTAAATTGCCAAAAGTCTAGGGCTATCTGGCATCAAAAATGACTTCGTTGAATATGTCGTCACGCCACGAGGCGTTCTAGTCTGTTTTTGTGTTTGTCTAATGATTGTCTCAATGTTTCCCATCAACATAACTCAAAATATTATGAACGAATCTTCAAGAAAATGAGAGAAGCTCTCATTACGCTCACCAAACACAAATTACCAAATTGTGGTGCTGATATGGACAGAAAATCATTTTTTCAGACCCACTTTGAATTTTTCGTTAACGTTGCTTTACTTTGCGAAGTTATTCGCTCTCAGAGTGCTCTAGCTTGTAATGCTATAACAGCGGAAATACTTGTTAATATGTGGTACTGTTGTATAAACTTGAAATTGTAGTATCGACTGGTGCATGGCTCCGATGCATTTATTGTATCTGAAAACTATCTGTTAGTCACCGTTTTCTCCGGTGGCTGGTCTGTCGGTCCCCCCGCCATTAGGCAGAGCCCAATGCTGCCGAGCCGCAGGTCTGTCGTTACGACTGCTGCGGTTTGACCAGAACTGCGGCCACGCCGGATTTTATTGACCCAATTAAGCCACGGAGATGAAATTTAAACTCTCGAGAAAGCACGTGAAATGTGAAGGTATAAAACTGCGTCCAAAAACGAGCCTGTTTTTCCCACTGTTGCATAATGTTCATTTCTGTGGATGTTATTAAAAGCGCCGCTGTTACGTGAACTTAGACTCACTTTACGCGGGTGTGAGTTAGGCTTGCAGTGGCTCCTGCTGGTTGATATGTTAAGAGCAGCGGTGTAGCTGCGCGTTACCTCCTCGTGAGGTTCATGATGGCACTGTTAGGCTCACGTTACGGCGGCACAGACAGTTGTAACTTGACTGTAACTGACACGAGTGAAAATTTTCTTGCTGTGGACGTAGCACAGGCCATAGAGGTCTCCGTATGTTACCCTAGTCGTAGTTAGACCTTCAGGTAATTTTTCTTCTTTCCCACCTCACTGCTCCCTCGCGCGGTGTTTGTTCCTCCGATCTTGGATTTGCAGCTTTTCTTGACGGTTGACATCCTACTCGTCCCTCCCTTCCCCTTGGGCTCCATACGACCCAGGCACCGACAGAACCCCTCTATGCGAGGGGCACAGGAATTGAGCCGGAGCTGCCGCGTATCCTTGTTTGGCTGCTTATTTTGCACGTGCGTGGGCTTGGCTTGATTTTACTGTTTGCAGTTGTAGCATGGAAGCCCCTAGAAAGTACTTTTGTCGTCAATGCAAAATAATTCCGAATTTTAGGAAGCTCATGAAGTAAAACTGTGGTTGAGGTCTTCTTTTCTAGAGAAGAGAAAGCTGGACTATGGGCACTGTAGCATCTCAGTGAAAGCCGGGAGATTCCTCAAGTCTTCACTTGAAGTTGATCTGCAAATTTCATGTGCAGCAGCCAAGCATACTTGATCTTTGATACATTGTACTTCCAAATATCAATAGAGAAAAGGCCGTCACTTCTCTTGGATAGAACAGGACAGTTTTCTTTGACTGACAGAGTATCGTAGAGCGAAATATAAGCTGGCATCTTTCGAACTGGACAACCCGAGCGTCGATACCTACTCGGGTCCCGCTGTATCTTTGATGCCGGCAGAGGGGCCATCGAGAACTACTGTACTTCTGCCACTCGCTTCGAAACTTCGATATCCACAGCATTTCTTCTCTGGAATAAGAATCCTTAAAGCGTGGCCTTTAATTGACAGATGAAGAAATAAATTAACAGATAAATACTAGCGTTTGATACATTTCATTCCTTACCAATCCCTTTCTTCAGGGTATAGTAGAGACGTTATTCTTTTGACGTAACTGGCTCTTCTTCCACGGGTCGTCGCTCCTTTCTTAAGCAGGGTTCACACGTGAGCATTTTCTTTTCCTGACAGCGTGGTCCAGGACAGTCTCGAGGTAACCGAAACGTTGCGGAGCCTCGCCGTTCCCGCGTGCTGCGCGTGTGAACGCTCCGGTCCCGTGTATCGTGGGACTGGCAAAGATTTATCAGTAGTGCGCCTAGTGACTCCGTGTCAAATTTTGCTTGCAAAAAGCGCTATCGTGTAAATCAAGGCAAATTCATGATACACCTGGAATACACCTTTATTATATATCAGTCATAATTGCCTAAATTGGACAACGGAAAATGATCTGCTACACCTACCGACTCGGCAGTTAGCCTTTTAGCTCATAACTGAGTGTCCACGAAAAACAAAATTATAATGTTAGCTGTGAAGTGAGTTAGCATAGGAAGTGTCGCTAACAAACTTTGGACATGACTTTAAATTTGAATTGAATTGGAGCTCAGAAAACTGTGCAGTTTTCTATTGTTTTAATTGGTTCAGTAACTTTCGTCCGGACATAAAATTGTGATGGCTGAATTCTAAAAAGCATCTGACTGACACGCTTAATTGCTATGAAAGCTCAAGCGCATTGAATTATCTCGAAGCCATTGTCTCATTCAAATGCTCCATAAGTCCTCTAGGCTTGCAGTTTAGCGGAGTACTAGTTAAAAACTCCTCTGTCGTGAAAATCATCGAAAGATTTAAATTAATTACTACCAAAAACTTATCCGCTACACTAGCGTGAGCTGAAATCTGGAATATAGTCGGTCCGCCAGCGTGAGGGCAGTTCTCTCAATATTGAGACACCTGCCGCGAGTTGCTGAAACATTTCGATTCTGGTGAGGGGAGAATCTCGCGCTTGAACCCCACTAAAGGTAAATGTAAAGCAAACTGTTACTGCTCCCTTCACTGATAAACCCACACGCACTGGTTCGCGCTGTAGACATAGGCCAACTGGCCCCAAAGGAGTAAGTACAGTTGCAGCCGTCGTTAGGAACTATGGCACAATAGAGGAAGCTTCCGCGATGCGCGCNAATGTAAAGCAAACTGTGACTGCTCCCTTCACTGATAAACCCACACGCACTGGTTCGCGCTGTAGACATAGGCCAACTGGCCCCAAAGGAGTAAGTACAGTTGCAGCCGTCGTTAGGAACTATGGCACAATAGAGGAAGGTTCCGCGATGCGCGCTCCCCTCCCATCCCATTCCTGGGCTAGGTAAGTGCCCCAACGGTAGCTGTGCACACCAAGCAAATTGCTATCTCTCGTTCCCGGCACCTACAGCACAACTTTACAGCATGGATGGCCTGCTGCAAGCTACTAAATTATAATGAAAACTTAATAAAGACCCGTGTGCATTTTACTTGTGTCCGTTTATTTGTGTATGTTTCCACTCTCCAGACATGCTTGAAAAATTCATATACCAGAGCTACAATGGTTTGAAAATCGAAATTTTTGTAGCGAGTGGCAGTAGTTCTTTCCAGCCCTTGCAATAGTTTCTACATAAGATACGGCTGGGATCGAGGTATGTATCACGATGGTGATGACCAGTTCGGAGAATGGTGCACTATATAACTACAGCACTCAGAGAGCGCATACCTCCGCCAAGCAAAGCAACAGTAACAAAAAATTCAAATTAGTTCTGAAACCGTGGTTTTCTTTGTATCAACACCAGAATCTAATCATTTGTACCTTTTGATAGTATTAACAATTCCAGTATTTTTTTTAGATCCATTTTTGAGTTATACTGCTAACAAACATTCTGATAAACATTAGTCAAACACACAAGCGATCATCACCAAAATTTCATCATTTATGTCTTCTAACATAACTACGACTACTTTAAATTTCATAAAGATTCAGACATAACTTGTTGATGTATTGTGCTAACAATACGTGAAATTAAACACAGCCACAAACAAACGAACGAACGGGTCATCACAAAAATTTGGTCATTCACTCTTCGTAAAATACCTAACAACTCATGTAGGTTTCATAAAAAAGCGTCCATAACGTTTGAGTTTTGGCACTAAGAAAAATGACGCAGACAAACAAACAAATGGACGGATCTTCACCAAAAGTTAATCATCTGTTCCTCCTATAATGCCTAACAATCCCTGTAAATTTCGTCAAAATTCGTACATAATTTTTGAGTTATCTTGGTGACAGACAGAATAACAGACAGACAGGCAAACACGACGAAAACATAACCTTCCTGGCGGAAGTAATAAAACGCAGTTTTTTGGTTGCTTACTCTCTTATTGGTTGGTTCGTCTCTCCGTCATGATGTTAAGGATTTAGATACGAGAAAATTCATCTACTGCAGAGCATGATGAGGTGGCTAAAAATTCAGATTGGTTCTGAAACCGTGTTTTTTGTATCAACGCTAGAATCCAACCAATTGTACCTTTTGATATTATTAACAATTATAGCAATTTATTTTGGCAATAATATTGGCTAGGGCAACTGCGCTGTCTGAACCCCGCAGCACTTGGACAAACACTGAGGTACCATTTGGTATCCGTTAGAGCGTCACATACGAGAGGCTCGATCTTGGCTGGAGCTTTCGTACCTATCGTTCATAATCCATTTCGCTTGTGTTTTCCTTAACTAAATTTCTTCGTGGCAGTTGACGTTTCACGCTGAGCCAAGACCAAAACATTTCAATTCTCATATCAACCAAATTTCGATCCTGGTGGCTTAACTGCTGGCTTCCACAATAGGTACAGTACGAACTGAGCATTTCCGGTGAATTCTTTTGATTAAACTAATTTTCCTGATGCTGCCGGATTTCGAGCATTTCAAAGCTTAAATTCGCGCAGTTACTTGCAAGAGGAAAATTTTGCCATCGTAAGCTCATGACGGAACAACTTTCTTTACTTTAATGGAACAGCCTGCTGGTATGAGACATATTTTGCAGCAAAACGCATACCGCAAGCAACAACATGAAAAATCTCCATTGCAAAGTTATTGCTGTCATTTTTTGACGGCTGGGTACTCTAGTAATTATAATAATAATCTAAGTATTTACTGACGATCCTGTGGCTAGTAGGAAGGATAATGTCACACACTACAATTCAGACCAATATGAATTTCTCTCTTTATTTGTCCATAGTCCATCGTACTTGAAGTAAACAGACCGTTGAAAATAAATATTTCAGGTCGTGGACTTCGCCCGTCATATCGCGCTCTCTTGAAAACCCAGAGGCAAAAATACAGTAGACCAGGTTGCAGTTGATGGCATAAGAATGGTATGGTATTTGTATGAATTTCCTGCTTTGCCAGCGTTAAAATCCAAGAATTGAGTGAGGTAACGCTTGGCAATCCCACGGATCCCGAGTTTTGCTTTTTTCCCACAGCGAACTTTATTTGATTTGAGTTAGCGATGCGCTAATTGAGCTGATGATCAGCGAAGCAAAGGTAGGAGTAGAACATCGAAGGGAAAAGCAGACACCAGGGTTTCGTTGCTACAATTTTTTTATCGGGCTCAATTCCTTCCTCTGATTCAACGCTGGAGCAATCAAATTTCGAAATTTTGACTCGAGTAATATTATATTATTACTGATACGCAGCTGTAAATCGCATTTTGAGTGATGCTGAACTGTCTAAAAAATATAATTGTTACATGTCACCCAAGGGAAGAATGGATAATTCTGCGCAGTAGAATGGAAAGCGAGCCCACTGATTACTTGTGATCACTTAGGTTAGGTGTTGCAGTGCATCCTTCGCCAGGGAAATAGCAACAAAAGTATGAGCTGTGAAGAAGTATCACCGAGTCTTCGGCATCGTTCCTGACAGCGCTGGTACATTAGACTAGAAATACCAACGTACTTCTTGTCGCCGCACCTGACCGGGGCCGTTGGGCGGAATTCCTCCAATACTTCGCCAGACCTTTAGTATGTGGCAAGTGAAGTTATGCGCTGTCTAAAAATGTTCCCAAAGCAAACTTTCCAGAGTTTACTGTGTTCTCACACGGGACGGTGTATCGACTACCAGAGGCGTTCGCTGGCAAACTATAAAGACTGAAGTATGGTAGAAGATTGGCGTTGTGAGCCCTGTGGGGCGAACTCATAGGACGGCAGAAAACTTGGGCTGCCTGTGTTTCAGGGCCGGAGAAGTTGTTTGTGAGATGCTGTCAAAGAGATCACCGTTTGGATATCGTGCCACATTTTTTTCTGCTTCCTGATATTGGGCGCCAAATGAAAGGAAACTTGATTTTTTTTCTTTGTGCTTGCAAGCACCTGAAGGAGAAGTGGAACAGCTAATGAAACATCTGTAGAATGTTCTTTTTTCAACTAGTGAAATGTTTACCTTTAATTAGAAAGTTGCAACGAGTTTCACAATCAAGCTATGCTTGCATTAATTACGATCACTGTGCAAAATTTCGTTGCGGTGTCAGGGACACAAGTTTCATTGTCTAGTTTCAATGACTGAAGAATTACACTCCTCCCGTAATTTCATGGTCATTTTTTTCGCCGAAGACTTCTGCATTGTTACATTTCCGGTGAGAGACTTATCGTCTAACTGACGACTGTCTATGATTGAACGCTATCACTTGATAATTAACCAAATTATAACTCTTCATCTTGACCATTGTTTGCATTTTAGTCGATATAGTTGTCACAAATGCAGATCAACCTTTTCCCTTAATGTGGCATGACTTTTATTTCCTGGAATTAATCAGAAAGCTTGATCTGTATGTAAGGATACCAGGCTACCAGTTGCTAAAGTTTGGTTTGATTTTGGGCTTGTTTGTGTCAGTGGCTGCCATACAGGACTGTCTGCCCGGCGACAGGACTCGCTAGTGAGAGAGTGACAACAGCTCAGGGCCGTCGTTGGCAGGTCTCCTCTCTATTTCCGCTCTATCTTCTCTAGCGAATAGCATACCTCGAATATGCATTCCATAGACAATGCTTCACGCTATGTTCACAAAATAGCATGTTGCGCGCACTAGTAGAGTTTTTACAAAAGTATAG
Organism: Parhyale hawaiensis; assembly: GCA_001587735.2. Classification (NCBI taxonomy): domain Eukaryota; kingdom Metazoa; phylum Arthropoda; class Malacostraca; order Amphipoda; family Hyalidae; genus Parhyale; species Parhyale hawaiensis. The sequence continues at coordinate 3,173,680 of LQNS02000231.1, forward strand.
CTCTCGACAAGCTGTCGTATCGCACATGAGCAATGCCCGGGTGCATTTACTTCCGATTGACGTTCGTAGACTAACTGTAGATTAATGTTAATGATGATAGAGTAGTGGTTTCCTTAAGGCTGGCTCTTAAACCCATGAGGACATCACATAATATAGATTTCTACTATGAGCAACGTAAATTCTCATGTAAGAAGTGTGCTAATCCTTGAAGAGTTAAGTCGGTAAATCCTGTTGCTGGCGCATGCAAGTCGCTAGCCAGGAAGTGCTAAGTAATAACTATGGTGCCAGCATGATTATGCTAAGTTTTTAATATTTTGATCTAAATTTTGAACACAGAGATTGTTCATACGTGCTAAGTATTATCAATGAAGCTTTTCCAGTGTCAGTATTATTGAATAACGCAGAGTGGCAACTGACTGCCTTGTTCCTGATTGTATTTTTACTCTGGCAGCCAATCTGTATCTGCAGGCTGACGCTTCTATGTAGCAGCAACGGGCGTGGAGCTGCTGATATTGTGATCTGTGCAGCGCTGACAAGCTGCTGATATTATGATCTGTGCAGCGCTGACGAGCTGCTGATGTTGTGATCTGTGCAGCGCTGACAAGCTGCTGATATTGTGATCTGTGCAGCGCTGACAAGCTGCTGATGTTGTGATCTGTGCAGCGCTGACAAGCTGCTGATGTTGTGATCTGTGCAGCGCTGACAAGCTGCTGATGTTGTGATCTGTGCAGCGATGACGAGCTGCTGATGTTGTGATCTGTGCAGCGCTGACAACCTGCTGATATTATGATCTGTGCAGCGCTGACAAGCTGCTGATGTTGTGATCTGTGCAGCGCTGACGATCTGCTGATATTGTGATCCGCTGCACCTTGTGATCCATGTAGCACTGTCGAGCTGTTGATATTGTGATCTGTGCAGCGCTGTCGAGCTGCTGATATTGTGATCCTTGCAGCGCTGACGAGCTGCTGATATTGTGATCCGTGCAGCGCTGACCAGCTGCTGATGTGATCTGTGCAGCGCTGACGAGCTACTGATATTGTGATCCGTGCAGCGCTGACGAGCTGCTGATATTGTGATCCGTGCAGCGCTGACGAGCTGCTGATATTGTGATCCGTGCAGCGCTGACGAGCTGCTGATATTGTGATCCATGTAGCACTGTGGAGCTGCTGATATTATGATCCGTGCAGCGCTGACGAGCTGCTGATATTGTGATTCCTGTAACGCTGTCGAGCTGTTGATATTGTGATCCATGTAGCACTGTCGAGCTGTTGATATTGTGATCTGTGCAGCGGTGACGAGCTGCTGATATTGTGATCCGTGCAGCGCTGACGAGCTGCTGATATTGTGATCCCTGTAGCGCTGTCGAGCTGTTGATATTGTGATCCATGTAGCACTGTCGAGCTGTTGATATTGTGATCTGTGCAGCGCTGACGAGCTGCTGATATTGTGATCCCTGTAGCGCTGTTGAGCTGCTGATATTGTGATCCATGTAGCGCTGACGAGCTGCTGATATTGTGATCCATGCAGCGCTGACGAGCCGTTGATATTGTGATCCATGTAGCGTTGTCGAGCTGTTGATATTGTGATCCATGTAGCGCTGACGAGCTGCTGATATTGTGATCCATGCAGCGCTGACGAGCTGTTAATATTGTGATCCATGTATCGCCGTCGAGCTGTTGATTACGTGAGCAGCGCTGTCGAGCTGTTGATATTGTGATCCGTGCAGCGCTGACGAGCTTCTGATATTGTGATCCATGTAGCGCTGTGGAGCTGTTGATATTGTGATCCGTGCAGCGCTGACGAGCTTCTGATATTGTGATCCATATAGCGCTGTGGAGCTGTTGATATTGTGATCCGTGCAGCGCTGACGAGCTGCTGATATTGTGATCCATGTCGCGCTGACGAGCTGCTTATATTATGAGCAGCGCTGATGAGCTGCTGATATTGTGAGCAGCGCTGACAAGCTTCTGATATTGTGATCCATGCAGCGCTGACAAGCGTAGGGCAATATTAACAAAATTATAACTTGGTTTAGCCCAGTGGACGGCGCTAGCGCAACCCGAGGTTATATTCTTCGCTTCTTGCTCGGTGTCAAACACAAATCTCGACTTCGGCACCTCTTTCTCCACCACCACTAACTAAGAGTTAGTGTAAATATTATCTCCCCGCGGAATCTCTGTGATGTTCAATTCTTTTGGAGGCATTTAAGCCCTGCTATCTTGTCAGGACCTGCATACAACTTGTAAACAAGGTCAAATGCTCGTGTACACAGCCCGACAATCTTGCTCTCTCTTGTAAACATGCGCGAATTATTTAAACCGACTCGAGCTCTGCTGAACTGCCGGGTCATCTGGTATTGTGAGCGGTAGTGACTCTACCTTACTGCCGGGTCATCTGGTATTGTGAGCGGTAGTGACTCTACCTTACTGCCGGGTCATCTGGTATTGTGAGCGGTAGTGACTCTACCTTACTGCCGGGTTATTTGATGTAAGTGGTAGTGATTCTACCTTACTGCTGGGTCATCTTGTGTTGTGAGTGGTAGTTACTCTACCTTACTGCCGGGTCATCTGGTATTGTGAGCGGTAGTGACTCTACTTTACTGCCGGGTTATTTGATGTAAGTGGTAGTGATTCTACCTTACTGCTGGGTCATCTGGTGTTGTGAGTGGTAGTGACTCTACCTTACTGGCGGGTTATTTGATGTAAGTGGTAGTGATTCTACCTTACTGCTGGGTCATCTGGTGTTGTGAGTGGTAGTGACTCTACCTTACNCGGGCTCAATTCCTTCCTCTGATTCAACGCTGGAGCAATCAAATTTCGAAATTTTGACTCGAGTAATATTATATTATTACTGATACGCAGCTGTAAATCGCATTTTGAGTGATGCTGAACTGTCTAAAAAATATAATTGCTACATGTCACCCAAGGGGAGGATGGATAATTCTGCGCAGTAGAATGGAAAGCGAGCCCACTGATTATTTGTTTGTAATCACTTAGGTTAGGTGTTGCAGTGCATCCTTCGCCAGGGAAATAGCAACAAGAGTATGAGCTGTGAAGAAGTATCACCGAGTATTCGGCATCGTTCCTGACAGCGCTGGTACATTAGACTAGAAATACCAACGTACTTCTTGTCGCCGCACCTGACCGGGACCGCTGGGCAGAATTCCTCCAATACTTCGCCAGACCTTTAGTATGTGGCAAGTGAAGTTATGTGCTGTCTAAAAATGTTCCCAAAGCAAACTTTCCAAAGTTTACTGTGTTCTCACACGGGACGGTGTATCGACTACCAGAGGCGTTCGCTGGCAAACTATAAAGACTGAAGTATGGTAGAAGATTGGCGTTGTGAGCCCTTTGGGGCTAACTCATAGGACGGCAAAAACTTGGGCTGCCTGTGTTTCAGGGCCGGAGAAGTTGTTTGTGAGACGCTGTCAAAGAGATCACCGTTTGGATATCTTGCCACATTTTTTCTGCTTCCTGATACTGGACGCCAAATGAGAGGAAACTTGATTTTTTTTGTGCTCGCAAGCGCCTGAAGGAGAAGTGGAACAGCTAATGAAACATCTTTAGAATGTTCTTTTTTCAACTAGTGAAATGTTTACCTTTAATTAGAAAGTTGCAACGAGTTTCACAATCAAGCTACGCTTGCATTAATTACGATCACTGTGCAAAATTTCGTTGCGGTGTCAGGGACACAAGTTTCATTGTCCAGTTTCAGACCAGCGCTGATGAGCTGCTGATATTGTGAGCAGCGCTGAAAAGTTGCTGATATTGTGATCCATGCAGCGCTGACAAGCGTAGGGCAATATTAACAAAAATATAACTTGGTGCAGCCCAATGGACGGCGCTAGCGTAACCCTAGGTTATATTCTTCGCTTCTTGCTCTGTGTCAAACACAAATCTTGACTTCGGCACCTCTTTCTCTACCACCACTAACTAAGAGTTAGTGTAAATATTATCTCCCCGCGGAATCTCTGTGATGTTCAATTCTTTTGGAGGCATTTAAGCCCTGCCATCTTGTCAGGACCTGCATACTACTTGTAAACAAGGTCAAATGCGCGTGTACACAGCCCGACAATCTTGCTCTCTCTTGTAAACATGCGCGAATTATTTAAACCGACTCGAGCTCTGCTGAACTGCCGGGTCATCTGGTAGTGTGAGCGGTAGTGACTCTACCTTACTGCCGGGTCATCTGGTATTGTGAGCGGTAGTGACTCTACCTTACTGCCGGGTCATCTGGTAATGTGAGCGGTAGTGACTCTACCTTACTGCCGGGTCATCTGGTGTTGTGAGCGGTAGTGACTCTACCTTACTGCCGGGTCATCTGGTATTGTGAGCAGTAGTGACTCTACCTTACTGCCGGGTTATTTGATGTAAGGGGTAGTGACTCTACCTTACTGCCGGGTCATCTCGTATTGTGAGCGGTAGTGACTCTTCTTTGCTGCTGAGTCATCTGACGTGAGTGGTAGTGACTCCACCTTACTCCCGGGTCGTCTGGGGTCAAAGATAGTGACTCTCTCTACCTTACTGTTAGGTCATGTGATGTGAACGATCCTTCCAGAATAATTACACCCGTGGACAATAACCTCTGGGGGACTACTACCCCCGACGGCAGCTATCCCAACGATAATTACCTCTTAAGACAGTACCCCTTTGGACAATAACTCAGTTTCAGAAATACCCCTTCGCGTGCAAATCAACACATATTATATCATCAGAAGTTTATTACCGCAACTTGGCAAGCGCAGCAAATATTGAAGCTTTTGCGGTAAAGTTAGGAGTAGCTGTTGGGTACCAAAGTAGGCTACATAGGCGACAAAGGGTAGGTTTGATTTGGTGAGATGAGGTCAAGTCAGGTATTGTAAAGTTCGATAAGGTTAGGTTCAAATACATTAGGTTACGCGAGGCAAGATTAGGGATTCTAGGCTACGCTATTTTTTATTTCCTATATATAATTTAATGACGCAGTAATTTATAAATGGCCGTTTTTATATTGTAACTAATGCAACTCAAAATTGTATTGAGCATACTACTAATTATGAGAAAGCACTGATGTGAAGGGGCTAATTGTCATTGGGGTGATTATGTATGAGGAGTAATATTTTGTCAACGGGGATAAATGTTGTGCAACCTTCAAGATAGTAACTCGACCTTACTGCCTGGACATCTCCCTCAGGGGGCATAGGAGGAGTCATAAGGTTAGGTCATGCGGTTCGGTTAGTTAGGTTCGCCCTCCCATATTGTGAAGAGCCGCGACACCAGTGGGATTGTGCAGGTTGCGTTAGCCATTAGCTAGGCCTTCGGGACGTCTGTCTTTCGTGCCCACTTTGCTTCCTCTCGCTTCCATACTCGTACGGTAGCTACTGATTTTACTGTGCTCGGCTTTCCTCTTCTTTCTCATTTACTGACCCCATGCGAGTGTGCCTGTGTGGGAACACCTTCGCGTATAGAAGCCACGTTTCTAGCGACATTCTTTATGTCCCTTTTTTTTTTCTCGGTGAGATCGGCTTTGTTGCGGAAACGGAGGCATAAACTACTCGTATAATAAATTACTGCAACTTGCGGGACCGACAGGAATTTCACTGTTAATTAACGTTTGTACTTCGCAAAATGTAGAAAATCTAAGCTGTTCTTTTACAACTTGCCTAGTTTAACCAAACGCAACTCTACTAACCTAACGTATCCCACCCCGTCTCAACTGACTCCCGTCACATAATCCTGACGAACTCCGGCGTCTGTAACTCAGTTCGTCTCCGTGACCCCAGTTGTCTAATATTATTATTCTAAGCTAGCGCGCGTTGTCAATACCAACTCATGATATTTATCCTAAAGCACATTGGTTCAACCCAACGCACTTCATCTAGCTTCACCCACCACAAAAATTACGACGAAATTTCTGACAGACGAATACAGAGGAGCCCAGGTTCATAGTTATGAAGCCGTGTTAACTCCACGGAAATAGTTTCCTTCCTACCATTGGTCTTCGAAAGAAAGTGTTCGTCACATACAGTAGTTTTGAGCATATGCCTCGCATAATGTTTTCAATCTGAGAAATATTATTGCTAAAGGTAAATTTCAATTTCTACCATACCAACATTCCTGGTTGACGAGCACGCTGTTGATTGTATGACCTTCGGTCTCATTTCAGTGCAGTATCAAGGCCCACCAAACGTCAGTTCCCCAAGCGCCAAGCGGAAGGGATTCCGCAGAGATTTTGCTGTCTGCCTTACTGACGCTGAGGCTCCTTCATTGCGAGGGCTGACAGGCTGCTGAAAATTTCAAGAACTTGCGCTTGCCAAGCCCTCTTTTTTGGCCTAACAAATGTGCTTGTGCTTCTTTGCAAAGGTGTCCTGCTAACGTCTGTTCAAAGCATGGCTCTACGATTAATGGCGCTGATAAGGGCGAAAATGGCCAAAGTTAATCATGAAGTTGAGTCTAGTCGAGTTTCTCATTGTATTTAATGACCGCAATCTTGAAAGTTGGAGGCGAAAGAGCAAAGAGATCCCGCGACACCAGCGCATCCTTCCGGGGTATGGATGCTGAGGAGCGAGGGACGTCGAGAGCATCGTTACGCGCTGAGGATTGCAAAAGCAAAGCAGAGGGGAACTTTTATTTTGCAAGGTGCAGCTGTTCAGATCGAGGAGCGACAGTGGGCCCTTTGTTGCATAGCATATTTCTAAGAAATTTAATGTAGGTGTAATAGGAGCGATGACAGCTTTGATGGCAAGTGCACTGCTGCTGAGAATCGCTCACACTATACAGATGTGTGAAGAACGTATTTAAATAGATAAAAAATGTTACATTTCAACATGCATTTTGCTAAAACACATACCACACTTGCCAATTGAAACATATAATAAGATTGTGTTAGCATATACACATGCAAACATGTTCAATGAACAGAAATCTGGTATTCTTTATGTAGTTAGTATTCACATAGTACCAGCTGGACCCACGAAAATATTCACGTTTATTAACTTATTTATTTATTAAGTAATTAGTTGCACATCTAATTTTATCGAGTTTATTAGTGCAAATCGGTAGTTGTCCTCCTGGGGGTAGTTAACTTCCCAAGGGTAGTTGTCCTCCTGGGGTAGTTGTTCTCCCAGTGGATGGTTGTCCTTCCAAGGGGTAGTTAACCTTCTATGGAGATAATTGACCTCCTATGGAGGTATCTGTCCTCTACGGGACTCGTGAATATTCTACGGTTGGTAGATGTTTTCCCTTACAATAGTTTTACCTGAGGTATAGTGCTTTTAACTTAACCCAATCCGTCTGAGCTTACGTCCGTCGCTTTCTCCTGTCTTTCGTTACGCAGCCCGTCTACCTTACATCTCGCCTAGGTAACCTTTCCTAGTATTTTTATTTCTTCACTTAAATTAGTCACGAACTTATTCTGTCAACAGAAAATTCGCACTTGTGTTTTAATGAAGACAGAAACATGACGGTACTTCTTGTATCGTTCTCCAATGTATTTGCACACCTGTTCTAAGCTCTGTTTTCCACAGTTTACAGGTAATTTAGCTCTTCCTAATCCTACGCATTTCAAGTTTTTGTCAGCGTATTCGATTTTCCTCATTATTTCGGGACCCGTGGATACTGATCAATAGCCCGTCATTTTTCTGCTTTGTTCAATGCAATAGCTATATAATAAAATAAAGCAGAATCGGTCAATTTTTTCAGTCGCAGCAAGGTAATCTTTTGTGCTCAAACTGTCATTTTATTTGCGCACAGATCGCACTTTTGTGTCGGAATTCCCACGGTAACACCAAATAACGATTCTAACCCGATTACAAAGAACAGCTCAGGTGCACATAAAATAATTATTAGAAAGACCTTGCCATGTTGCATCCGATTGATGATCCCCGCCGTATCATAGATACTTCAGCTTCATAATACTGCCTGATTCACATCAATTTGAAGATTTTACCGACTCTCTTTCAAGCTATTTGACCGATGACAGGTACTGAGCTTTAAAACTATTCGCTCTAATTTCCTTCTATCTATTATTGAAGAGTGTAACACACGAAGGAACGTAAGGACAACGCTATTAATATTATAGTCTTCATGAAATAAGTGGTGAAAAAAGTATTTGGCCAGTTAATAAAATCCTGGTATTTTATTGCTCCTATTTTTTGAGCACTTGCTTCTTTTAAACGATTTCTGTAAGCCTCAATAAGCTTCTGACTAAATTTTAAGGATATTGTGTCTCATTCATTCTTGGTTAAAACCTTCAGTTACTCCAGATTTGAAGCATATCTTGCTTTGCTTGAATCTGTTTTTCCAGTTGTCGCCCAATAAATTTCGATTGGGTTCCGGTCTGGCAATTCGATCACTGTGCTATTTCAACACATTGTTACCCCTATCTATAAGCCATGTCTGAGCCGTTTTAGTTTAGTGTTTCGGATCACTGCCCTGTTGAATTGGGTTCCGGTGTGGCAATTCGATCACTGTGCTATTTCAACACATTGTTACCCCTATCTATAAGCCATGTCTGAGTCGTTTTAGTTTAGTGTTTCGGATCACTGCCCTGTTGAAACCACCATTCAGTAACTAATCGCAATACCTCTACTGACGGCTGCAAATTATACTCCAAAATCTGTCTGTATTTGACTCGAGTCATTTTCCATCAGTTATTACCTCCGCCAAGGAAGTTATGTTTTTGCTGAGTTTTTTGTCTGTCTGTAAGATAACTCAAAAAGTTATGGGGAAATCTTAATGGAATTTACTTGCATTATCTGGCACATTAGGAGGAACAGGTGATTAACTTTTGATGAAGATACGTTTAATCGTTAGTTTGTTTATTTGCCTCGTTCTTCTCAGTGCCATAACTCAAAAAGTTGTCGACGGAATTTTGTGAAATTTACGTGAGTATCAGGTATATCACGAAGAGTAAATGACAGAATTTTTGTGAGCTGTTTGTCCATTTGTTTGTATGTTTGTTTATCTCTGTTTAGTTTTATGTTTGTTAGCAATGTAACTCAAAAAGTTATCAACGGATCTTTGTGAGAGTTACAAATATTGTGGGAAATGTTAAAAGAAATAAATGGTTAAACTTTGGTGATGATCGGTTTATCCGTTTTTATCTTTGACTGCTTGTCTAAATGTTTGTCAGAACATAACTCAAAAAGTTACAGTCGTATCTTTTAAAAAAAATTCAGAAGTTGTTATTACTGTAGATGTAATGTTCACACTATGGAAGCAATTAATCCTTCCGAGAATAGAATACTGTTCCCCACTTTGGATGCCGAGAAAAAAGCTTGAGCAACTTGAAGGTATCCAACGATCGTTCACGGCAAAAATTCGAGGCATGCAGGAGTACGATTACCACAAACGACTCAGCTGTCTCCACTTGTATTAAATACAGCGCAGATTCGAACGATTTACAATCATTAATGTTTGGAAAGTTCTGGAACGTATCACTATGATGTGAATGAGCGGATTGTCGCCAGACACTCGGAAAGAACTGGAAGGACTTGTGATATCCGCATCTCAAGCAGAGATGGTCGAAAAGCTGTGGTCACAAAGTATTGTAATAGCTTCGCTGTACGGGGAGCAAGATTGTTTAACAAAATGCCTCGGCATATTCGAAACGCCACTGATATCAAAACTAGAATTAAAAAATGTGCTGGATTCGCATTTAAGAAGAATACCAGATAGACCAGCGGCCAGCGGTCACGTGCACTGTGGAGATAATTCGCTGCTGGCTCTCTCTTTGGTCGCAAACTGCGGCACCACAGAAGACACCCAGCAGAGTGACTCCACACACGTGGGGTGACGTGAGCAACGTCACCTGNACTGGAAGGACCTGTGATATCCGTATCCCAAGCAGAGATGGTCGAAAAGCTGTGGCCACAAAATATTCTAATAGCTTCGCTGTACGGGGAGCAAGATTGTTTAACAAAATGCCTCGGCATATTCGAAACGCCACTGATATCGAAACTGTAGAATTTAAAAATTTGCTGGATTTGCATTTAAGAAGAATACCAGATAGACCAGCGGTCAGCGGACGTGCACTGTGGAGATAATTCGCTGCTGGCTCTCTCTTTGGTCGCAAACTGCGGCACCACAGAAGACACCCATCAGAGTGACTCCACACACGTGGGGTGACGTGAGCAACGTCACCTGGACTTCTTCCGAAGACTCTCAAGGTAACTGTCAAAAATCACGAATGACCAGCTCCCCGGATAAAAAGTTAGTCACCTGTTACTTATAAGATGTAGGACTTTCACAAGGACGTATAATAGCAGTAGTTTTTTTATTATTGTTAAAACTTTGTACCCGGGCCACCACGGATAGGTAGCACAACCCAAGAGAAGCATTTTGCAACACCGGAAAGCCCGAAATGCTGATAAAGAAAATCCAACAAAAAGTCATTAACAGCTGACTTAAACGCCTGCAGGCTAATACGACCGGAAGCCGATGCCAGCAATGAATTCTAAACCTCAACATACCAGGTCACGAAGTATCGACTGAACTGACGAGTTCGGAATCTAACACTCTACAAAGTGAAAGAGTGCGCGTTATCCGTAGCAGGTGTAATCCTCCCAAAGACCTTGAGGGCAAGGACAGAAGAATACAACCAATGTCTCTCATTGCTGTACACCTTATAAAACGTAGAGTCCAGGCACCTCTCTTCTATGAGACAGATTCACCTGATCATTTTTGGCGCACAACCTGCTGGCTGCACTAACAAATCGGTCGTGCAGACGCAAGTGACTGTCAGTAGCTGATGCCAGACCGGTGAGCAAGACTCCAAAAAAGGCAGCAAAAAAGCATAGAAGCATCTGTGGACAAACTCACTGTCACCAAACACAGAATTCATCTTACACAGGAGCCCAATCTTACTGGAAGCACGTGACACCAGTCGCCTAATATGGGGCTCAAAAATAAGATTCTCGTCAATAAACTTCTAATCAAAGACAACGTCACGAAACTGCAATGAGCTAGACTCTTGAAGGAAAGTGTCATCTTTCGTCAGATGTGGATGCTGCGGTAACAGTGTCCGAGGTCGACTGACAATCATAGACTTGGTGTTACTAACGTGCGGCTTCTTCGAGCACCTTGCACTAATGCGCGACAGATCCCTATTCAGAGACTGGGCGATATCATTACGCATTCTGGGGCAGGTATCACTACTATAAGAGTGGAATCGTCGGTACAGTTGATCATCGTGTTCTCTAGCAAAGAAAGGTTGTCACTAGAATATAGAACGAACAGCAGCGGACCAAGTACGCTACCCTGAGGGACGCCAGACTCCACCGCAACTGAGACACTCAAAAAACCGTCAACATACACGCTCTGCATTCTGTCAGAAACAAAGTCACGAATAATTGACAGAGCCCTACCACCCACACCCAACGACTCCAACTTGTAAAATAAACCCCTGTGGTTGACTCCTGGAAGGCATTGAGTCTACAAGATTTATAATGTACACTTGTTCCATTTTGAACCACTCCTGCATCAATTGATCTTTTAAATAAGCCAAAGTACGTGGAGAATCTTCTCGACGCCTAACTTGTCCTTCAAGATGGTCCCATAAATTTTCGATGGGGTTCATGTCTGGAGACTTAGCCGGCCATTCTAGCTGTTCTACATAGCCATAATGGTTTTCATGCCAATGCTTGTCCGATCTAGCCTATGTATACGACAATTATCATCCTGGAATATTGGCAAAGTACGATCTTCATGTAGATACTTCACAAATGACACAATTTGGTCATTTAATAAGTCATTGTAGCCTTCCTGATACAGTTTGATGGTTACTTCAACCAAAGGGTCCACTTCCGAGTACTCAAACAGCCCCAGAACATGACAGACCCACCTTGTGCTTGCATCGCCCATTGCACACAGGCTTCGTTGAAGGCCTCATGTGGTCTTCGGTGAAGACGACGGCGGGCATAGTTTACATAGAGACAGAATTATGATTCATCTGACCAGGTGACACTTCTCCTGTCTTCGACAGTTCAATGTGCGTGTGCTCGGGTCCATTTCAGACGAGCGGTTTTGTAGGTTGCTGTTGACATTGGTCGCTTACGAGCTACACAACACCACATTTTCATTGTATGGAGTTCTCTACGAAGAGTCCCCTAAGAAATAGCTGGAGAAGGGTCGTCATTGACGCTTTGCAACAATTCCTCCCTTGATGTAAAGCGATTTCGGTCTAAAAGTCGTGAAATGCGGCGGCTTAGGTATTACACCTTGTTACTAACAGCTGACTGATTTTTTGTTCGGTGCGTTTAGTTTCAGAAAAAATTGAATTTTTTCTCTACATTACCTAGCTTGGCGCAGGTATGCGCTCTCCGAGTGCTCTAGTTTATATTGTACCTGTCCCATAAAAAAGCTAAGGTTTATTAGCTTGGATGATTGTCTGGAGGAAAATATAAATAATATCGATACATCCTCTCAAGAAGGGCTGTGTGCGCTCTTGTCAGACATACAATCAGCCATTCTTGAATCAGGTCGTCGTATATTCGGCATTACACGCAACAGGCGTAGGAAAAACGTGCCAGGCTGGGATGAACATATTCGGGAACTTCACGAAGCTAGCAGACACGCATTCAATGCGTGGAGAGAAGCAGGAAGGCCTCGTAATGGCCAACTGTGGATACAAAAGAAAATAAGCTACAAAACAGATGCCAAATTGCCCTTAAGCAAGTGCGCAGACGTGAGGACGAGCTCAGAGCGGAAAAACTGAGTAGCAAGCTTACTCAAAATCGGGGCATTGAGTTTTGGAAGGAAATTAAAAATCTAAAACCGAATGTGCACACTCTTGCTCAATCGATAGATGGAATCACAGGAGAAAGTAATATTGCTGAATTCTGGAAATCCCATTATGAAGGCATTGTGAACTGTTTTGATGACAGCATGCATAAAGATTATGTTAATACTATTTTTGATCATGTGATCTCTCCTGATGACCAGTGTACTGTATCGGACAACGAAGTCCGTGAGGCATTAAAGCTACTTAAAAATAATAAAGCAACAGGTGCGGACAACGTTCCCGCCGAAGCATACAAATACAGTCCTCCGAAG